>VDFB02281492.1:216414159-216510728 GCA_007258455.2 Sequoia sempervirens | reverse complement strand
TATAAATTTAATTAAATGGAGAGATGAAAATTAGACATTAAATAATTAATTTAGATTAATTGTTTAATAGGGGATGTGACATGGAATAGTTAAATAATTTTAATAATCATTTAACAATAGAAGAATTAAAAGACCGTGAATAGATAAATAATTAATGGTAATCATTTAACTATAGATGAAAAGGTGACAAAGGAATAATTAAATAACATAATTTATTTAACTATTGAGGAAGAGGAGGAATTAGTGACACGATTAATTTATTTAATTGATCAAGATAGAAATGAGAAGGTGAATTAATTAAATAATTAAGATTATTTAATTAATAGAAGAATACGGTCAAGCATAATTGAATAATTAAATTTATTCAATTATCGAAGGATGACGACCAAGAAAAATGGCGCTTGCAGACTTAGGACATTTTTTAATGTCTACATTTTTCCCCTCTTTGACATAATGCAATTCATCGCATTGTGTCAAAGAAATTTAGTCAAGAGATGTTCTAGAATGCTCCAGTGACAACAGGGTACAGGTATGCCCCCTCGAGAAAATTTGACAAATTTTCAAAAAAAAAAAAAAGTTAGAAAATTGTAACGATAAGGAAAAAGGATGACCAGGATTGCGATGGTGAAGAAAAAATTGATGATTGAGGTCAAAGAAAGGGGAAAATTTGAGGTTCAGGGTGTCAAAGGGTGTGTCCAGAATGTAAGGCAGGTCAAAAACCCTAATTTTTTACCTATAAATGACAATTTGAATTTGAAAAAGGGTCATTTTCACATTCCATATTTAGAAATATTGAGAGCTCAAAGTGATTAGGTAGTGAAGATGTCCCCAGTTCTAGAGGCTTCCCACCACACATATAGGACCCGTACCTTCCGCCGACCTAAGGGAGTTCCCACCCTGGTACATACTACGAACCTAGCTTTTTTTTTGCATGCATGCATGCATGCATTTAGGCTAGGAAATAATTTAGCAAATGAATGCGTCACATGATGTGTGACACATCTGCTATCACATTCAACACATTTGATAAGCGGTTCACTGCAATCGTCTCAACGTGATGCAACTTCATAGGGATAGGGTAGGAAATGTTAGTGGTGCGACACAAGTGTATTTTCGAGTCACATATGTAATCGAGAATGACACAAACAACTTAGTGTGATGCATACATTGCACATAATGATGCATTTTTTGGGCTTGTGATACATTTACAGTTGTGAGCCGATTATATTTTATGTGCCTCATTAGATAGGAAGTGCAACGCAATTTCCTGATTAAAGATTTTCCCCGAACTAGGAAAGTTTGACTACATCAATTTAGGTTTAGTAAGTCAAATGATGGTTTTCGATTGACGTTATTGGTTGCTTGATGTTTTCAAGAGCATCTTCCCCCCATTTACACATGTTTTCAAGAGTATCTTCCCCCCATGATACTGAGCTCGGGATCAAGGGTTATGAGATCCGGTGGGAGATCTTGGTAGAGATATATGACTAGTTTGACTGTATTTTGTGCATGCTAATAGCAGGGGTGATAATACGTGATCATAGAGACAATGGCTTCCTAATTGGTTGGGGAGAGATGTTGGCGTCGATGATTTGACATAGGACAGTGTATGCATGGGGGCCATGTCTTTTGGCCATGTTATATTTCCAACTGCATGATATTGTGTATAGGATGGGACAAATCCTGAGCTATGGTGTGACCTTGCTTACAGTTTGGGCATGGGAGCACATAGCAGTATTTCAGCCACTAGAGGTTTGGTAGGGGGTGGGCACAACACCGTACTCTTATATGTATTAGGGGGCCCTGACATACACACATGTCAGAGATGTGGGCTACTGGAGGCATGGAATTGACACACTGGTGAGTTTCATCTGCAGACTGTATAAGACATGCCTGTTGTGGGTAGATGAGGACGACCACTTACCTTGATACATGTAGCCTAGATATCTAATTAGGTATATAGTACAAAGCCAACATATTGTTGAGATGTATCTACTAGAGAGGGTCCATTGACAGTTCAGGGAGATGCAAGGAGTTCCAGTGGGCCGAGCAGAGTATGGGTAGTCATCTCGTCAAGTGCATCCTTGGAACCCACAGATTGTAGTCACCACGACTGAGCAGGAGATAGACGCCTTGCAGGCGTTGGATTGGGAGTGACGATGAGATGTGGATGCATGCACCACACTAGAGTATGATGACTAGTGGTGGATTTATAGGCCTATTCCACTGACAAATCCACAACAACTAGCGCTAGTAGAGTGTCGAGTTAGGGGTGTGAGAGGTCGACAGGGAGGCAAAGTTGGGAGGGGCAGAGCAGACGGAGGAGGATGAGGGGATGATGGGGTGATGGAGGAGGAGGAGGAAGTTATAGACACTCAGAGAGGAGGGACAAAGGATGACAAGAGGGTAGGAAGTTTCCACCCATCTGAGAGGAGGCAGAGATGCAGAGGATCGTCCAAAGGTCAGGGCTGCAGTAGTGATACTAGTATAGGTCGGGGAGTAGCAGGTAGAGGTTCCTAGAATGGAGGTTGCATAGCTGGAGGTTGTGGAGGTTGAGGGAGGTGGGGATGGAGGAAAAGTAGGAGAGGAGGAGGTAGAGATGGATGAGGCAGAGTGTATTCTTCATGAGAGGATCATTATGCGAGAGGAGGAGGTGGCGGCTGAAGATGGAGAGGGGTCAGTAGAGCAGAGGATAACTACTCTACAGGTTCGGGTGCAGGCCTTGGAGGCATAGTTGAGGATAATGACTGCTGAGAGGGATGACCTTAAGGCTGAGAAAGATTCCTTTCAGGTAGAGAGGGACCTGGCAGTGATTGGGCAGTAGTGAGCAGAGAAGTGGATCATTGATTTTATAGCCACCTACAGTGGGTCAGTGGTTGATATTTCTTGGGAGCTAGCAAGGCAGGGTGCGACCACTTAGTATTATAGAGGCTCATATGAGAGGGTTGTGCCATCAGAGAGGAGGGAACCTAGATTTTCACAGGTGGAGACCAATAGATCACAGGGCAGGACACACAACTATCAGTCACACAACAGGTCAAAGGGTGAGACATCAGATGCTAGGCAGGCCTACTCATACGACAAACCTCCCACCATAAAGCATAGGACTACATGGGTCGGAGATGAGGGAAGTTCTAGATAGATTGTCTTTAGCATTTTTCATGTTATTATATAGACATTGATACACTTGATTATCAAGCATGTGAGCTCCATTTTATTTATGCATCATGAAATTGTACCTATGACACATGATTTTGAGCGATATATATGATATTATTTTGGCAACAGTTTATGATATGCATTATGATATTTTTATGCATTTATGATGACATACTATGTGATTGATGCTTATGTGGTTGTTTATGCATGTTCATGTATTGATTTTCGATATGGTGGATGATTATGCATGTATGATTATGATGTTTGTTGATGCATTTTATATGATTATTCAATGGTTTTGATGTGGTTTATGATTATGTACCTATAACTATGTTATAAATGTTTATGCTTTTATAATATGCAATATTGATGGCCTAATGTTTACTGAATAAGATGGTATAGTGATGATCTTATGAGTATAGTGAAATATAATGACACAATGCATTTATGGTTATGGATGTTTTGATTATGGAAATGTCTTAATACAATTTGAGATGAAATGTATTAATGTAATGTAATGTTTGTGTGGTAATGCAAAATGTTTTGATGGAAAATGTGTACTGTGAATGCAAAATGTGATGCTTTATGAATAGGATATGATGTATATGATATGTAATGTTATGTCATATGAAATGCAATGCAAATGGGTTGTAATGTAACATGTTATGAAATGTAAGACTATGTGATATGAGATGTAATGAAATGTATGATGCAAATGGTACTATCATGATGCTACATGGAGCAGTTCGTGTTTTTTTGTATTTTTTTATGAAAATATATGTGGCCTAATATGAAAATGATGTTTATGAGGATGAAATCTAACATGATTATGGATGAAAGATGTTTTGGTGTGTCACGGGAATTTTTCAAGATATAGACAGAAGAAATGTTAGTGTGGAGAAGATGGAGGAGATGAATGTTAACATGACAAATACAAAGGAGATGGAGATGGAAGGTTAGACCAGTAATGAGAAGGGATCCAAATTTCATGCTTGAATTTTATTTTTATCATCATTGGGTGTCAAAAAATGTCACAAATGGTCCACAAAAACCATGGTATGACATAGACCTAGATGTGCAAGGTGACCATTTGGGAGAGACAAGCAGTCAAAAAGACAAGGAATGCCCGAGCTCATACTAAGGACCCACTTGTCCCAGTCTTTTTTCCAAGACAAACCACAAATAGCAAACAAAGAAAAAAGGTCATGATCCATCATCGTCCCTCTAAATCCATTGATAGAACATCCTCGAGGGGACTAGTAACATGACCCAAAACCAATCGAAAAGATAAGAAAATTTCAAACCAATAAAGTGTTTTCCAATGATAATGATGAGATTGTTTGATTGATCGATTAGGTAACCAAGCTGACTGAGTTGATTGAAAAAGATTGATAAAGTGATTTGATTGACCACGTCTATCCTCAGGAAGGACACATCCCGATGAAGGAAAGAATGGATGACCAAGCTAATAAGATTGATTGATTTGAAAAAGTGGATTGATAAAGATGAAAAATTTATTTGATTGAGAGGTTGACAAATTGATTTGATTGATTGTACCTAGTTTTAGGAAGGACACATCCTGATTAAGGTAAGATTGATTGACCAGGTTGATAAGATTGATTGTTTGTTTGATAGAGATGGATGAATATGACCAAGCGATGTGACGATGCCTAACCGCAGGAAGGACACATCTGATAAAGTTGACCAAGTAATAAGTGTTGACAAGGCACCTAACTACAAGAAAGACATATCCTACTTAAGGTGAATGACCAATATTGACAAAGTCTAGTCTCAAGAAGGACACATCCTAATAAAAGACAAGAGATAAGACTAAATGAGACAAATGACATAATGCCCCATTCCGATTGAGTGACCAGTTTGATTGATTGATGATAGGATGATTGATTGATGAAATACTTTGTTGGTTATGTGTGTTTGTTGTTTCATGATTTGGTTTGAATGATGATTGTTTTCAGACCAAGGACTTGACCAAACCTGACAAACCATAAGGGACTTGACCTAGAGGGCCTTGGGGGCTCATCGACAGATGGCCTTGCCTATATAGCAATGGGCAAAGACCTCATAGTTCAACATGACTTGAATTTTCCTTATTTGAAAAAAGAAGTCATGATTTTATCTGGACAACCTTAAAGGATTCACCTAATGCCTTGAGGTCCCATTTAATATGAGCCTTGCCTACATAGAAAACACACAAAGGCAACGCATTTCAACCACTCTAACACAAACTGAATCAAATCCAAACTCAGACTCAGATTCAAACTCATACTCAAATTCTAATTCAAATTCTGTTTTTGGAATTTTTGATGTTTTTTTTTTTTTTTTGATTTTTATGTTTTTTGTTTTTTTTGGATTTTGATGTTTTCTGATTTTTTTGGATTTTGATGTTTTCTAATTTTTTTGGATTTTGATGTTTTCTATTTTTTTTGGATTTTGATGTGTTTATGATGCTGATATTATTTCTGATAAAGACATAGGTCAAGGAATTGTCCCTAGTCAGGTGTGAGATCAACTTATTATGCGCAAAGGGATAGTGGTGAATGCAAAGGATGATTAGGATACCCAAATGTCGGTGGTTTCCAGGCCATGGAAGGATGAAAAAAATTATTATTGGTGAATGACATGTGCAAATGGATGAGTGGAAAGGGTGTAAGACCATATGAGTCACAGTAGATGAAGGAGCAAGGACTGACTACACATGGCACCTGTTTGCCAGGTTTTCACCATGGTACTTATCCAAAGTGCCACCAAAGTGGTTTTCACTTTTGGATGAATTATTTCTCTATACTATTTTTTTTTTGTCACCAAGACACCTATTTTCCAAGTTTTCAAGAGGGTGACCCTTTTTTAACTTTTTAAAAGGGGATACTTTGAGGATCAGGTGTAATACTTGCAAAGGTGCATGTTGTTGATAGGTTCATACAATGGCTCTCCTTCAGGAGTAGAAATTTGATAAGAACCTGATCCATATGATGTCGTAATGATATAAGGGACCAACCAATTGGGTTCAAACTTTCCAAGTTTGTCCCGTTTTGCCTGATTCTTCGAATTTTCTTTTAGGACTAAGTCACCAATGTCAAAGCTTTCGGGTTGGACCTTTTTATTATAGCTGTGGTGAAGGTGATTCTAGTATTCTTGTAGATGTGTTAAGGCATTCTTTCTCTTTTCATCCAGTAACTCTAACTCATGCAGACGAGATATACGATATTCCTCTTGATCAATCAAGCCTTGTATGGAGACTCACAATAACTTGACCTCTATAGGAAGTATTGCTTCAGATCCATAGACAAGGGAATATGGAGTAGCTCTAGTCGAAGTGCAGATACTAGTATGATAGGCCCATAAAGTGGGATTGAGTTGTAAGTGCCAGTCGTGGACAATGTCATTGACAGTCTTTAAGATTTTTAGGATGGTCTTATTAGATGCCTCGGCTTGGCCATTGACTAGGGGGTAATATGGAGTGGAAAAATGATGTTGGATATGGAATTTGTCACAAAGCTCATGGAAATCTTGGTTTTTGAAAGAGTGACCATTATCAATGACGATGGACTGTGGAATACCATAGCGACAAATGATATAGTTTGGTATGAACTTAGCTATCTGCTTTCCAGTGATGTAAGTCAATGGGATGACTTCAATCCATTTTGTGAAATACCCAATAGTGACAAGGATGAACTTATGTCCATTAGAAGAGGTGGGATGGATTTTTCCTACGAGGTTGAGTCCCCACTAAGAAAATGGCCAAGGTGAAGTAAGTGGCTAAAGTTCCTAGGTTGGTGCATGTATAAGATCTCCATGAATCTGATACTGGTGACATTTCTTCACAAAGTGATAAGAATCTCGTTCTATCATAGGCCAATAATACCTCATTCTCATGAGCTTTTTAGCTAATTTTGGACCAATAGAGTGAGCTCCACATATACCCTGGTGTACCTCTTGTAAGGTTGTTTGTGGTTCATTCAAGTCAAGACACCAAAGAAGGGTACTATCTAGGCTACTGTGATAAAGGGTGTCTCTGATGATGGCATATTTGGAAAATTATCGGATAAAGGTTTTGTGTCGGTTAAGGGACAAGTCAAGGGGGATAATTTGGTCATGCAAATAGGCATAGATGTATTTATTCCAGGGAGATTCAAGACCAAAAATTTCACACACAAGCTCAGTTTCGGGGACATCGAATGTGGGGATCAATAGTTGTTCCAAAAAAACACATATTGTGAGGCATTGTTAGGAATGTCCAAGAGAGATCCAATGGTAGCCATTGTATCAGCTGCTTTGTTCTGGATTCTTGGTATTTGTTCAAAGGAAATATTGTCAAAGTATAGTTTGAAGTTGTCTACCATGCGCTTGTAGGGCATCAATTTCTCATCCTTGGTATCATAGTTGTCATTAACTTGCTTAATCACTAATTGGGAGTTACCATAGACTTGAAGGACCCTAATCTTCTAATTTATTTCCATTCGAAGTCCTGTCAATGATGCTTCTTATTCATCCATGTTGTTTGTGCACGGAAATGCTATCTAAAATGACTTAGGAATGGAGTCTCCTTGAGGTGTGACAAATAGAATATTTGCTCCTAATCCATGACTTGTATAAGATCCATTAAAGTATAGATTCCATGTTGTTAGTGTGTCTATGATAAGGATTGATTCATCCGAGAGTTCAGATATCAAAGGATGGTCTACTTTTAATGGTGCATCTATGAGTTCGTCAACTATTACTTGTCCCTTTATTGCTTTGCGAACAACATATTCAAGATCATAACCCATTTAGCTAACCTGCCTATCAATGCTGCTTTACTAAGAAGGTATTTCAAAGGATCAATTTTGGCAATCAACTTGGTTTTGTGATTTAGCATATAATATCTTAGTTTTTTTGCTGCAAATACCACTGCTAGACATGCTCGCTCAATAGGACTGTAGTTTAGCTCATACCCGACTAAAGTGTGACTGATATAGTATTTTTCCCTTTCCTTTCCATCATTATCATTTTGTGCTAAAAGTGCCCCCAGTGTTGATGTAGTAGCTGTCACATATAGTATTAGATGTCTTTCATCAATTGGTGGCATAAGGACTGGTGGAGTCAATAGATACTTCTTTATTTGGTCAAATGCTTCTTGACACTTGTCAGTCCAATTGAAGGGAATGCCTTCCTTAACAAATGTTGGAATGGATGAGTCATATTTGCTAGTTGAGCAATGAACCTATGGATTGATTGTAGTCTCCCTTGTAATGTCCTTAATTGACTAATATTGGTTGGTAGTGGCATGTCTAAGATTGATTTTACTTCGGTAAGATCAACTTCTATTCCTTTGTGAGAGACTATATATCCTAGGATTTTTCCTGATTGGACCCCAAAAAAATATTTCTTGGATCTAGCCTGAGTTGATATTTTTCAAGTCGGGTGAAAATCTTATCCAAGACTACTAAGTGTCCACCTCATTCTAAAGACTTGGAGAGAAGGTCATCAACATAATCTTCCATAAGGACATGCATATAGTCATGAAAAATTGTATTCATGGCTCTCTGATAGGTGGCTCTGGCATTATTCAGTCCAAATGGCATGAAATTTCAACAAAAAGTTCCCCAAGCACATGTGAAAGCTATTTTTGGTTGATCTTCAGTGGTAATTCTGATATGATTGTATCTTGAGAATCCATCCATTAGTGATAGCATTTCATGTCCAATAGTTAAATCCACTATGATTTCAATGTTTGGAAAAGGAAATTCATCTTTGGGACAAGATTTATTGAGGTCTCAGAAATTTGTGCACTTTGATTTGACCATTTGGTTTTGTGATTGGAACTAGATTTGATATCCATTCTGCATAATCAATCAGTCGAATGAATCTAACATCCAAGAGATTCTTGAGTTCTACCTTGACAAGGAGTGCGATCTGGGGGTGCATTTTTCTTAACCAATTCAGGATCCAATCTAGGCATATCAGCATAATACCATGCAAAGTTTACTTGTCTTTCTGAGAAGAATGCTATGAACTCAGACTTTCTCAATAGTTAAGGATGTTGCTAACTATATTATTTTGGATTTATCTGGTGTTCCAATGTTGAATTCCTCTATTTCTTCTATAAGAAACAATGATCTCTCTAGGTCTATTGGGAGATAGTCCTTTCCTCCATCCTCGGGCGTCTTAGAGAGGTTTTCACCTTCGGATACGTCCTTGATTTTTACTTTTTCATGATTAGCAAGCACCTTTTGGTTTTCACCTGAAAACCGATTATTTTTATTTTTACTTTTTTCATTTTCACTTTTGCGACTAGAGGACATGAAAATCTCACCAAAGTATGCGGCATAATTGAGTTCTATGGAAAATCCAAATTTATGATCTCCATTTGGTATTCCGTCACGAAGTCCCATGAACTCAGCAATAGCTTCATCATTCTCGAAAGTATCTAAACTTGGCGGTCCTTGTTGGTCCCAATCTATAAGTTGAGGGTAGACTAGAGGTAAGCCATCATCAGTATTGTCAAGGGTCATTGTGTAGGTAGATAAGCTAAAGATGGAACTAGAGTCATTAGGCTCCCAGGAGGCTAAATCAATGGATTTCCAAAAGTAGGCTCCTTGATGACTTATTAGCTTAGGAGGTTGTAGAGGTTCCAACATTCCCTTCTTGTTTAGACGAAGGTCATTGTGTCCATCATATCCATGTCCCTTTATTATATGGAACCCTTTTGAATACTGTTCAATTGGCAATTTATTAGTTTCAATATCATTCTCTTCTTTGTACAATCATGTAAGAATGTGGTCATCTAGAGATTCCTTAGAAATTTCCCCCCATTTAGTGAAAGTGGTAGGAGGATTGTGGATGACAACTTTGGGTTGCATAGGATGTGGTTTTCCATATGAATTTGGTGACTTAGGTAGCTTGCCAATGAAAAATAGACTCTTCATATTGTACTCTTTGCAGCCTTTGTCTTGGATCTAGATCTTAAGCGTGAAAGGTGTAATGGATGAGTTGGATGATTTGACAAGGGTGGATGGATCAATGTAGTGGGATGGAGTGGTGGGTGAAGTGGAAGATGATGCCTCTCGATTGATGGGAACTTGGCGTTCAATAGTTCCTTTGAGGTTGGAACAATATTGGAAAGGATCAGGGTCACTTGGGATAGTGATTTCAGTGTTGTTATGTGGGAACTTGAGGCATTGATAGTAGGTGGATGGAATAGTCCTCATGGTGTGAATATATGGGTGGCCAAGGAGGATATTTTAATGTAAATCCAAATCCAACATGTGAAATATTGTGTCCTGTATGGTTGGGCCAACCCTCACTAGGAGTGAAATTATGCTTTCAGAAGATCGCTCGGCATCATCATAGGCTTTGATTACAATTTTCTTGGTGTGGTCAATACAATTCTCAGAGTATCCCAATGCCTTCACTAATTTTAGTGAGAAAATATTTAGGCATGCTCCACCGTCTACTAAAACTCGTCTGATCTTGTTTGTGTTAACACATACTTCTAGATCTAGAGGACTGTTATGGTCATATTTTGGTGCTAAAAAGTCCTAATCAGAGAAGGTGACGTGGTGTAGCATAGCGTTGTATCCAACCATGACCTAAAATTTGTTGACATCTAGGTTTGCGGGAATGAAGGCTTCTTGTAGGGCTTTATCAAGAATTGCTCTGTGTTGTGGTGAAATGCGAAGGAGTTCCAAGATAAAAATTTGTGCTGGAGTTTTCCCTAACTACTCTAAGAGGTTATATTGTCCCTTTGGTTGAGGATTTGTGGATGGACCTTGGTTCTGTGGGTGGCAACAACACAATCTAACTTTGGCTTGTTTATGGTGATAGTGGCAATGCGATCATCAAAGGGTGTCACATTAAGAATGGTGTTGTAATCATGTTTGATAGCTACATAGTTGGCATTGTTGTTATTATTCCCTAAATTGGAGGCTTTTCCTTTATCATGGTCTTGCAAAGGGGTCCTGAATTTTGTATGATTGGCATTGGTTTTTCCTTGTGAATTATCAATTGAAATGTTTTGATCTTCAATAAGGTCTTGAATGATGTTCTTGAGTGTCCAACATCTAGATGTTTTATGTCCTTTTGTGCGATGGTATTCATAGTATTTGTCATCTTTCCACCAATCTGGTTTGATCAAGGAAGGTTCATAATTCTTGGTATCTGGCAGTGTAATGACATTAGATTGCAAAAGTGGTTGGAGGACTTATTCAATGTGTTTACCCAAGGAGGTGTATGTTCTCTTGGCATGGGGAGGACCTCTTCTTTGTTGGTTGCTCTAGATAGCATTTAGTGTTTGTTTTTGACCTTGTGCTTGGGTACTTGGTGTACTGGATGTGTTTGATGAAGAAGAGCCTTTAAGTTGAATGATTGGTCCTTTGGTTATCAATTTGGCATCAAAAACTCCATCATTTGTGGCATTTTTATTTCAGGGCCAGTATTTTCCTTTGTCGTTGTTAGGTTTCCAATTGTCTTTGTTTATCTTAACTACTCCTCTAGTGATAAGGCCTTTCTCAATAAGGACACCCTTCTCAAGAATTTCTTCAAAGGTTGTGTAATATTGGATTTGAATCCGACTCATCAACTCTCTGTTAAGGTTTTCTACAAACATTGTGACAAGTTGTTTCTCAGGAATATGACAAGGGAATATGCTAACCAAGCCTCACCATCTCTAGTAGAATGAGGTAAGTGATTCCCCTTCTTCTTATTTGGTCATGCTCAATGTTGCGAGGGTGACATTGTTTTTAATGTTAAAGGAAAAATGATTGATGAATTTGTTGAATAGTTCACCCCATGTTCGGATTCCTTGTGGAAGATGTGAGAACCAATCTAAGGCTGCCCCTATGAGAATTCACAGGAATAACCTCATCAAATAGGTGGGGTCATATGCAACTTCCATGCATGTTGTGTTGAATTCACAAATGTGTTCTACTGGATCTCCTGTCCCCTTATATTTAGGCAGTGGTGGTGTTGTGAAATGCAATGGAAAGGGCGGCATGTATAAGTTTTGATCAAATGGAAAAGGGCACAACTCCTCCACAAAATATGTCTTCTTGTTGGTTCCCAATTGCATGTTGTCCATTCGTTGTTCAAGGGTTTGTATGTGTTGGATCAAATAGTCTGCAAGGGATGATGTCACATTGTTTTGATATGATGCAATAATGTTGCCATTGAGGTCATGTGTTGCATTTGGATTTTGATTGATGTTTTGTGATATGAGACCTTGATTGTTATATGGATGTGAGGTGTTTTGATTTGGAATGAAATTGGTGTTTAGGTTGGTTCCAAAGGTCATTTTCGTATTTGGTATGGCATTTTGGAGTTGAGGTATAGACCCTTGATTCATGTTTTGATTTTGAAAATTGAATCCTTGGTTTGCAAATGAGGGTATAGGACCTTGATTTACATTTTGATATGAAGGCGTGGGCTCTTGATTGATGTTTTGATGTGAGGGAATGTTCCCTTGGTTGACATTTTGACATGAAGGAATGTTCCCTTGATTGACATTTTGAAGTGATGGTGTTGGCCCTTGAGTGGAGTTTTGGAATGATGGAAGGGGTCCTTGGTTTGTATTTTGAAGTAGTGGAATAGACCCTTAGTTTGTAGTAGACCCTTGGTTGTGGTTTTGACTTGGGGTCTTTCGTGAGATAATGTGCACCTTTCTAGGGTTATTTGGTGGAGGTTGATTTAATGAAGGTGCACTTTGGAATTGGAATGATGGCCCTTGGTTTGTGTTTTGGGATATGGGTATGGAACTTTGGTTTGCATTTTGGTTTAAGGGTGTGTGACCTTGGTTTAGAATTTGAATAAAAGGTGTAGGACCTTGTGATGTGGACCCTTGATTTGTGTTTTGAAAGAGAGGATTCATGAAAGTTTTACCCATGGTGTTTGAGGAACTACCAAATGTGAAAGTTGGACCTTGTGTAGTTGCATGAGTTGGGACGTTTGGAATGTGTGTTGTGGTGGTAGTGGTCATGTGGGTAGTTGTCCCAAGGGGTATGTTTACCATTTTTTGTGATGAAGGAATACCAAATGGATTTTCAATTCCTTGTTCTATGATGGTCGATACATCATAACCTTGAGGTAACTTGGCACCCTCCTTGGCTAATGCATAGAAAAATTTATTTGGATTGGCACTAACAAGTTGGTCAACTATGCTTAAAATTCTTGGATCTTGATAAGCCCTTTCAATCTCTTGAGGGGTCAATTGTTTATTGACTACTTCAAAGTTTAGGTCTTCCCAAGAGTCACTTTGTTCTCTTTGTGGTGTGGATTGATTTGAATCCATGACATTATCAGGAAATGGGTCGCTTAGGAAATCCATGTCCTTTCGTTTGTCTTTTGACCTTGTTTCAACCATGTGAAACTTTTGCAAGTTGGGGATAATGCAAAATGGCAATGAGAATATGCTATTTTTTTTGGAATTTTTTGGATTTTTGGATATGAAAATGCAAGGATAATAATGCCTAAAAGATGAGGGATAATAGATACTAAAGGACACCAAAGATTGATTGATGGTCAAGGCAAGTGATAAGATGAATAAATGATGCTAATGGAAGATTAAGATGATGATGTAAATAAGGTCAAATGAGATAAATATGTGTTTTTGTATTTTTTTGTATTTTTTTTATTTTGGGGTATGAAAATGTAAGGATAATGAGGGATTGATATGATACTAAGGTAAAGCGAGCTATTTTATTTTTGTATTTTTTGAATAAGGGGTAAAGTGCAATCTAAGGAAGGGTAGTCTAAATGAGGGTGATCTAATGCAAAGGAACCCTAAAATTTTAAACAAAGGGTGGCACTCAAGCTAATGTGAATCCAAGGCAAAAAAATTCCAAATGTTATTGACCATAAGAGGAAAACCAAGACCAAGAGACAAGACCAAGACAAATGACAAGGAAAATGGTCAATGACAAGTAGAATAAGTATCCAAGAATTTTTACAAGCTCAAAGGTCTCCCTATGTTCAAAATTTGAAGGTTTAAATGCAGCCTAAAAGTCAAGGTTTAATTTGTACAATGCAAGGGATGAAGGAATGCAACCTATAATGCAATGTTTTCCTAATGGGTATGCTAAAATGAGTTGGGTAGACTTGCAGGTCTCTGGTTTATCAGATAGAGGTCACTATAAACTGGTTTTCATCAGGTTTTGGACATAGATTTAAGGAATTTTTATTTAGCAGGCAATTGCAGTTCAGTTTCTATCAGTTGTATTTCACAGTTGCGGCTCAGGTTGACAGATGCGAGTCTGTTTCTGGAAAATGTGTCTCAGAATGACAATTATGGTCTTTAAGCTGATAGTTGTGGTTCACAGTGAAAATTACGGGTCTGTGTCTGACAATTGCGGTTCTAGAATGGTGTTTTTGATAGTTTTAGTGTTTTTCAGTGGTTTTGATCCAGGTTTTTGACTGTTTATGATGAAGTATGATTGGAAAACACAACAGACAGTATCAAGCATTTTGTTTAAGACTGGTTTGATGTAAAATTGTAACAAGAAATAAAGCACAATCCTAGTAGGAAAGGGTTTGTATACTTGGTATAGGCCCACTAAAATACCCCAGATTGGTGTTGAACACCTCTCCTTCTCAAGAGTGGATAGCTTAGAAGTTTGGTGGCACTGGCTCCCCTCCATGACACTCACTTCTACGGGCACACCAACTTTTGATTCCCAAGTAGTCACTTCCCATGAACTACTATCTCTACTCAAGGGAGTTAGTAGTGAGTAACTTCGAGCATGTTACTGTACCCTGCACCATACCAAGCAATGACTAAAAATGGCTAGGCTTTTAAAAACAAAAGGTGTCTAGTAAGGGCATCTGGTTTAGGGGACACGATGATAAACTCCCTCGAGAGGTCTCCCAACCCTTAGAACAAGGGTTTCTAGTATCATAAAGATATTGGAGGAGAACTATCGCATACCATCCTATTGACTGCAAACTTTCCTCGCAGCCACAAATTTATATAGCGATTCAGAAGGACTTGGATTTAGCCCATTAGTGCTTGGGTCATTCCCTTAGGGTGAGTAATTTTTCCCAGTAAGGCAAGCCCTCTAATGGGTAAACACAAAATCAGATTGGTCTGGCTTTCTGATCACCGAGTTTGCTCAAGGTGAGAGCATAATACCTACCACCCTCAAACACCAAGACATGGTGTTCTTTACCCTCTAATTAAAGCTATGTGAGAAAGAAAATCATTCATTTTAAGCACCAAAACAAAAAAAATTCTAATCTAAAAAAATCAAAGTGGTTTCAAAATGTATTCTTGGATGTTCGAACTTGCAAAACCACTTGTTAGTAGTCTCAAAAGAAAGGTCTTGGACCAACAAAAAAGCTGCACAAACTCCAAGTTAGCACCAAAGGAGGTTAGCACAAAACCAAAACTAGAATACAACAACTAAACTTAAAAATGAAAGCCAATAAACTTTAACTAAACTAAAACTCAAATAAACTAAAAACTTGAGAACTCAATTTTTTTGTTGCTCCACAAGGAAACAATTTTGGGAGTCCCCACCTAAAGCCACATGCTACAAACAGAATATTAGAACCCAAAAACCCTATTCTACTCACAAAAATCAAAAGAAAGAAGAAAAATATATTGAAACTAAGACTTTTTACCTAGCAGACAATTGTGTCACTCCCTTCAGCAGTTGCGTCATTGCATTGTGTCGCACGGTGGTAGATGCGTTGCTTTTTTGAATTCAAATATTCCCATCCACGGGTACCTCCTGTAGATGTGTCATTCCAGGACAAGTGTGTCGTTGTGTTTGACAGATGTGTCGCTTCTCAGCAAATGTGTCACTATGCTTGATAGTTGTGTCATTCTGTACTCAAAATATGAAAAAATAATTTAAATCTGTATGAAAAATTTGCAAAAAAGTATATTCGCGTTAGGTTCACCAATGTGAGATCAAGTTTCTTAGTTTCTAGCCTAGAATAGTGATAGCTAACACCTCTAGACTAATAAGACCTCATCAACAAGAGAATACAAAATAATGGAGAGACCTAGAAATGCAAAGCATAAATTAAATTACTCCCCATATTGGTTTATTCACTTCCCTTGCTCTCCTTATCCAACTTTTCCTTCAAATTTGTTGGAATACTTGTGCAAAACCTACAAATAGTAAGCAAGAAAGTTGGAGAAAATTAGCTATTAAGGTGAAAATGGAGGAGGAAGGTTGCTTTTATAAACAACCTTTTGAATGGACGGTTGAGATTAATCCTCTAGAAGGATTCCAAAATCAATGGTGGAGGATGCATGAGAGGGAAGTTTTAGAATGGACGGTCAAGATCAAACTTCTAGAAAGATGCCAAGATCAATGGTCCAAGATTGATGCACCAATAATATGCTATTCTTGGAGGAATCGTGACAGGTATGACACTTGATGGCTATGATGCCTGACGGCTATGACAACAATGAAGGATATGACAGGGGTTAATGACAAGGCATCTTTGACCAAGTGGTGCATAAATAATTTATTTTAAATTATTTATTCAAAAATGGAGGAAAATGAAGGGGACAAGTGGCAAATAAATAATTTATTCAAATTATTTATTTGGAGAAAATGAAAAGAGGAGCATTTAATTAAATTTATCAATTTAATTAAATGGAGAGATGAATAGACATTAAATAATTTATTTAGATTAATTGTTTAATAGGGGAGGTGACATGAGATAGTTAAATAATTTTAATAATCATTTAACTATAGAAGAATTAAAAGACCATGAATAGATAAATAATTAATGGTAATTATTTAACTATAAATGAAAAGGTGATAAAGGAATAATTAAATAAATAACATAATTTATTTAACTATTGAGGAAGAGGGGGAATTAGTGACACGATTAATTTATTTAATCGATCAGGATAGAAATGAGAAGGTGAATTAATTAAATAATTAAAATTATTTAATTAATAGAAGAATACAATCAAGCATAATTGAATAATTAAAATTATTCAATTATCGAAGGATGATGACCAAGAAAAATGGCGCTCGCAGACTTAGGACATTTTTCAGTGTCTACAAGTGTTACCTTTTCAGATGAGGATAGAGCTAAATTAGCTCAATTATATAATAAATATTTCATGACCAAAAAAGGGTTAGCACACTAATGAGCAAAGAAAAAGATGATTTTAAAAGGCTCGGGAATGAAGCAGTTTATAAGGTAGGAGGATACACAAATAGAAAAAATCACACCTCCTTCAGAAACAAGGAAGAATGCAGAACATGAAAAAGAGGTTGTACAAGACAACCCGAAGATAATTGAGGCACAAAATATAGAAAATCTACCTCTTCTGAATAACAATGATAAATAAATTGAAGATGAAAAGAAGACTAAGAATGTTTCCAATACTATTGATAAGGAGAAGAAAGATGAAAAACTAGAAGGGAGCATTGGTGACAAGGAAAAAGCCAAGGAGAAGAGAGTTGAAGAAAATGTGAAGACGATTTTTGAATCTTTCAGAACCTCTAGAGATTCCTTGAAGATCTTATTGAGCATGCAACTCCAATTCCAACCAGTTGTTTCTACACAGTTGCTACAAATTTTGATGCAACATGGTCAAGTAGATATGGAAAATATGTACCCCTACACAAATTACAACTAGGTGATGCATTTCATGCCTCTGCTAGAATGGAGATCTTACAAACACATCAAAAGAGTGTAGATTTGATAGATGAGGCAATGAAGGTGTTGAAGGAGAGTCTTCCTAGTGCCAGTATTGATAATTCTTTATCTGGTGTGTAGAACCTAAAACTATTGCTTGATTCTTTCAAAGAGTATTCTAATGGCCTTAAGGAGAAATTAGAGAAGGAAGTGAGCAATAAATTGAATGAGAAAAGGTTGGTGGATATCTCAGATAAATGTGCCACTACATATAGCAAAATGCAAAGCAACCTTAACGATGTACAAAATTTTGTTGAAGAGGCCAAGGATCTATTTTAGTTTTGCTTGAAGTGGCCTAGTTCCACTAAAACATAAAGGTTGAGATGGATTCCATTGAGGCATAGATTGACAAGGCATCTAGTGCCTATGATCTAGAAAAATATGTAGATGGATCCACAAGATTAGCAATTGAAAATTTGCATGAACAATTCTTCCAACTGCAGGAACAAAAAGAAAAGATTATAGTGTAGTTTGGATAGCTTAGAGACCTAGTGAATGCAAAGTTCACACCCATATCTAGTGCTCCGAATAATGTGGAGAAAGAAATAAAGTTGAATCTAATACCTAGTAATCTAGATGAAGGAGAAGAACTCCTCATGGAGTTTTAGGCTCAAAACCACATGCTTGGGATGGCCAAGAAAGATTGGGAGGATGGAAAAAGGGATGAGGAAGCACACCTTGCTAGATTGTAGGTGTCAAACACAAGTGATATTCCCTCTTCAAGTTGATTGTGAATATTTCTTTTCTATTTATGCATTTCATATTTTATTGTATATATGAGGAAGATAGTGGATAGTATACTAGTGAAAATTTTGATAAGTTTTTGATGGATAGCACTATTAAGGGGAGTTGGTTAGAAGTTTGTTACTCTCATGCATGTATGTATATATCAGTTAGGGGGAGTTTGTGAGTAAGTCATGTATATATGTAAGGGGAGAAGGAAAAAGAAAAAAAAGTATATGTGAATGATGTCAAAGGGGGAGAAAAGAACATGAAATATGTATGCACCCTTTGCCCTTGATGTCAAAGGGGGAGAAGACATGCATAAGAGTTTATGCATGTTTCCATCAATGACAAAGGGGAAGATTTTTGGAAGTTTGAGGATATTGTCATTGGTATGGTTGTTGGCAACATGAGCATGAGCTTATACAGTTTTGTCGTTGATGTCAATATTGTGGTTTGAATGGAAGTATACATTGAGGTAAAATTGGTTAGTGAAGCATGAGTGAGAATGGATATGGTAATATAGCATAGAGATGCAAAGGTTTTGCTCTGGTGCAAAACAAATATGTTGAATATTTGATTAATTCTATAATGCAGTTTTTAGTGTACAAAGCATCAATGTTTTGGTCCACATTGTTTCACCTTGAGGTATTTTTTCTAATTAAATTTTGGTATGTGTTTGAAGACCTTAAATCCAAATTTCCATGTCTTTATGTCCTCTAGTGAAAAAGTTATGGTTGATAGAATATCGAGTTTTCCAATAACAATATAATCAAAATAGAGTTCATGTTTGGATTGGTCTGCATTCCACCATGGGAACATATTTGGTTATGTAGATTTGAGGGAATTTTTACAAGTGATTGTATTATCCATGATTGAAGTGGCAAGTTTTTTGTAGGTCTGAGTGTCAGCTTGTGAATGATCAGTTGGTGTATTTTATCCATCAATGGAGCCGACCTTATAATTTTGGGGTCATGCAAAGTTAAAGGAAGTGTTGATCAGTCTTATGGAGTTATGATAGGTCCCCTTCAACCTATTTGGATGTGTTACAAGTTTTGAACTATGGCATGGAGTGTGCTTGTTTGAATCTTGAGCTGACAAGTTATTTTATGCACGGTACATCTAATTAGGCTGACCTAATTGATGTTGCAAGTGTTTGTGGATGTATGTGTATAAATGTAAGATTATTTTTAGTTTTTTGTAGTATTAATATAGTAATGTAATGTGAAGTATGTGAGTATAGTGAAAATGTGATGCGAATGTAAAGAAAAGAAGAGTGTGGAAGCTGTATAGAATGAATTGTGTTGATTTGGTTTATTGAGCTCTAGTGAAACTGTATCTCCTGCATATTGTAGATGCATTATTAGTTGTTCAAATCTTGGAAATGACCCACCCCTCTTCTATATCTCTCTTATTATATGGATATTGATTCCTCCAAATAGTGATTCCAAAAGGCAATAAGCCATTCTATAATATGTTATGACCAATTATAATATATTGTGATCTAATCCTCATCGTGGTTTTTCCCTTTTTGGGTTTTCCACATAAAAATATGGTATTCATGTGTTATGTAATTTGATGATTTCTTTCATGATTTATTACCTTATTGTAATTTGAATATGACATGTGGAATGAATGTTTAAATTCTTAAATGGTTTCAAAGAATACCGATTCACCCCCCTCTCAATATTCTAGGTGTTCAACATGAGATTCATTAATCATATGTAAAATAGATCCAATAATGGCCATTGCATCAATAACTTTATCGTTTGCACAATAAACTTTCTCAAAAGACATGTCTAAGAAATACTATTTAAAACCATCCACCATGCATTTATAGGGTACAAGTTTTTCATCCTTTGTGAGGAACTCATCATTGACATGATTGACCATAAATTGTGAATCATTGAATACATGTAAGTACTAGATGTTTCATTGTATTTCTAGTTTTAGACCATATATCAACATCTCATATTTTTCCATGTTGTTTGTGTAAGGAAAGTCGATGTGAAATTCTTTTAGGATGAAATCAACTTGCAAGGTATGAAAATGATATCATCACCTAAACCATGTGACGTAAATGATACATCAAATCATAATATCCATGGTTTAGGTTCTTCAATTGAAGGATAAATTCATCTAGAAATATTATGGTCAAAGGATGATATTCCTAAATGGGAGCCTGTACTAATTGATCTACTATAAATTTCCCCTTGATTTCCTTCTGATTGGCATACTCAATATCAAATTCGCTAAGGATCATGACCAACTTAGCCATCCTACTAGTAAGGGCTATTTTTGAAAATAAGTATCTTAATGGGTCCATTTTAGAGATAATATGGGTGGTAGAATTAAGCATGCAATATTGAAGCTTCTATGAGGTAAAAACTACTACAAGGAAATATTTCTCTATGGATGAGTAATTGAGTTCATATATAACTAATGTCTTGTTGAGGTAATATATGGAATTCTATCTCCCTTGATCATTATGTTGAGCTAAGATAGCTCCTAAGATATTTTGTGATATTGTGTAGGTTCCACTAGCACTGGAGGATTGGATAGGTATTCCTTGATCTATTTAGATGATATTTTTCTTGATTGATCCCACTAAAAATTGACCTCTTTGGAGTAGATGTAAAAAGGATAACACTTATCTGTAAATTGGGTAATGAATTGCCCAATATCCCAAAATTTTCCCTATAATTTATGTAGTTGTATAAGGTTCCAAGGAAGTGGCATGTTTTTTATTACTTTTACCTTATCTAGATCTACTTTAATTTCACATCTAGAAATAATGAGCCCTAGGATGTTTCCTAATATAACTATGAAGATACATTTCTTGGGATTTAATTTGACCTTATACTCTTTGAGCCTCTAAAATATATGATGTAATATGGTTTGAATATCATGTAGCATATCATGGAATATGAAATTCATGGCCCTAGGATATCATGTAATATCTACTTCAATTTCACATCTAGAAATAATGAGCCCTAGGATATTTCCTAATGTGACTCCAAAGATACATTTCTTGGGATTTAATTTGACCTTATACTCTTTGATCCTATAGAATATCATGTAGCATATCAACAATATCATGTAGCATATCATGGAATATGAAATTAATGACCCTCCAATATGTGGCACCAATATTTTTGAGGCCAAATGACATGATTGTATAATAGAATGTTCCCCAAGGGGTGATGAAGGCTATCTTATGTTGGTCCTCTAGTGCTATCTGAATTTGATTGTACCATGAAAAATATATCCAAAAGGGATAGAATCTCATGGAAAAATGTCATATCTACTATCATGTCAATATTAGGAAGTAGAAAATCATATTTAGGGAAAGCTATATTGATATCTCAGAAATACTTATATACCCTAATTCCTTTAGTTTTCTTACTCAATGGGAATACATTATCTATACCCATTCTAGATAGCCAATAGGTTGAATAAATCTGACATCTAGCAACTTCTAAATTTCTTCCTTTACTAGGAGGGCTATCTTATGGTGCATTTTCCTTAACTTTTGGTAAATTAGTTTTGCATCAATTCATATCAAAAGATGGTGAACAACCAAGGATGGTTCCAAGGTAGGAATGTTGGTGTAAGACCAAGAAAATACAACTAGATAATCTCTAATTACCATGGAGATATTTTTCTTCAACTTAGGATCTAAAGCAACTATTCTTTTTGTCAGCTTAGGTACCTCCTTCATACAAATATTTATGTCTACAACTTCCTCAATAAGGAGGGTTGACCCATCTTGAAGTGGAGAAAAATATAATGGAATTTGAATCTCACTATCAAAAGTTATCTATATCAAGAATGGATTCTAATGGTTCCCCTAAAATATAAGCTTGTTCTTTGAAATATGTAGAAGAACTTGATATGGTCTAAATTCCCTATTTATGATCTCCTTGGGTAATGTGATTATGATATTGCATAAGATATAGGATGGTCTCATAATTTTGAAATATATCTAAGGTGGGAGGATTGTGTTAGTCTTATTTGATGATTTCAGGTAATTGTAGGTCAAGGTGAATGGTGAGGATGACATTGTCATAGAATAAGTTTGTGTCATCAAGCTCTTCAAAAGGACTATGAAAGAAATCTAAAATGAAATCATAATATTCATCATAAACACCTATATTAAGCCATAATTTCTTTCATTTATTAGTAAATCAAAAAGTTCAAATGGGACTTGCTCATATAAGCCAAGACCTTTAGCTTTATAGTTCATTTTCCTACAAATATACAAGGGAATGGGATATTTATGCTCCTTAAAGCAGGCTACATACTATTCATCTTTCTAAATCCATGTATTCAAATCCCTTTGTTCCCTCATTAGCAAGATAAAAATTGAAAATGAAGGTAGTGGGACCCTATTGTAGTGTGAGGATGGTATCTTGGACTTAAGGTTGTGGTTGACCAAAGGATCAAGGAGAGATGGGTAACTTGATGATATGAAGGGATTCATGGATTTTATATTCTCCACATCCTTTATCAGGTATTTTGAGTGTGTATTTTAGAAAAAAAATTATTGGTGGATAGGGTAAAATATGTGGAAGGTAAGTCACTAGGGTCAATGTATGGTGTGGATTTTATGGAGGATTTGGAGATGATGTTAAAGTATGGACAATGATTGTTGTGTTTTCCTTACAATACCTTACAATATTGAAAGGGGGTGGAGATCACCAAGAATATTAATTTCCATCTCATTGTATGAATAATTAAGGCATTTATGGTACGACTTGCATGCCATGGAGCCATGGTCAAACAATCGAGATTTATATGGAAGCTCTAAATCTAGGATGTGCCATAAGGTATGTTGTAATGTGGTTTCTACCTTGATTAGAAGATAAATAGTAATAGTTAACTAGTTGTGTGTTATCATAGGCCTTAATGGTGATAGCATGAGATCCCAAGGAATTTTTTATATAACCCAAAATTTGCACTAGTTGAAATGAACAGATGTTTAGGTTTGACCCATTATCTACGAGCACATATTTTATTTTATGTTTGTAAATTATAACCTTGATATAGTGGGGATAATTATGTGATGGATCAAGGGGAGGAAAATCATTTGGAGTGAATGTGAGGTGATGATTTATGGAAATATGGCCATCAAGGGTCAAGAAATGTGAAGGTTCAATAGTATTAGGTACTTTGAGTTCTTCTAAGATCTGATTCAAGATATCCCTATAGTGGGGGGTGTTCAAAGTGTTGGAAATAGGATGCCATTTAATTTCAAATCCTAAACATTAATTATTTCATGTATGGAATGTGTTCAACAACACTAAGATTAGGATGAGATTAACTATTTGGATGAAATAAATCATGAAATTGACATTTGTAGTTATTCCTAAATAATAGGAGCATGTGGGTGCACAAATGGTAAGGTGAAACTCACCTTGAGTTCAATTAACTATTCAGAGTAAGAGATAACACTTTTGAATGCATGTAAAGATCCTAGGAGTTAGGGTTTGATGTTTGCATGCTTGAAGTTCAGTTCAGTTCAGTTCAGTTTAGAATCAATTCAGTTCAGTTCAGTTCAGTTATGGTTCAGTTATCTTTAGTTGCATGCAAGTGCAAGTTGCATGCATGTTGGTTATTTTGAGTTGCATGTAGTTAGCTTCAGTTAACTTGGAATGCATGGCTAATAAAATTGAGTTGTATGATAGATAACAGGGACTGCCTCTAGTTAACAGGGGATGACCATTCTTGCATGAATGGTGTTGAGTAAATGTTTCAGTTAACAAGAAATCACTTGGAGCCAACTTGGGCGCCCAAGATGCTTTCTTGGAATTAACTCCAATGCATGATAAGATATTTCTAAAGGCTCTATTAAGTGGGACCCTCTTTTGGGCACCATCTTTGAGGAAGAGTTTTGTAATTATCACTGAAGTGAAGGATGAGTTGTAGCTTTAGTTTGGGATTCCCAAATGGGTTAAGCACATGTTCTAAGCTTTGGTCCTCACGGTAGAACTCAACTTGAAGTAATATGGCGTACCTTTTAGGGATAGGGTTTGTGCATTGTAATTGTAACTCATGTTGAGTTTACAAAGCTGATTAAAGCCTATTTATCTCAAGCAAGTTGAATAGAGTTGAGAGAGTTTTTATTGCAGGTGTGAAGAAGATTGGTAAAGATAGAAGAAGCATTCTCAAGCAAGAATTGGAGCTATTGTAATTCAGAGATTGAATAATAGAATAATTCTTGGTGGAGTTTTTTCTCGAAAGGGTTTCTCCACGGTATATCTTGTGTAATCTTTCTAATATCCTATCTAGTTCTTCTATCAACTTCTCTCTTCATTCTACAACAGTAAAATGAATTAATCAAGATAATCACCCACAAAGAATATATGTAACAAAGAAAGAGCTTACTTAGATCAGCAATATTAAAGTTTTACAAAGTATTAAGCTAAGAAAACACCTCATTTTTCAATACAAAGAAGCTTAATGATGGAAATTAGGGACAAATTTTCTCAAGGTGATCAAGGAGGTCATATAATTTTTTAGGTGTTTTGATTGGATGGAGAAGGACCTTGGATTGTAACTTTCCACATTGGTTCATAATGGAATAATCAAGTTTTTTTTATGGTATGAACCATTCATTAGATTGCTCCATGTGTCTAACAAAGATAGGTGAAAGGAATTTTATGGTGATGGACATTTTTTGTATTAGACTCTTCTCCTTTAGTGCATGATAATTACTCCTAGGGAGTGGATTTTGATATATGCCCATGTCTTGATTGGGTGAGGTGTTTGATGATCCTCCAATTTTAGTTTCACCTCTATCTATAAGGTCTTGGATATAGTGTTTCAATTTTGTACACTTTCTTGTGTCATGACCTTTGATTCAATGATAATCACCATATTCATCCTCCTTATACTAGGAAGGTTTTGTTTCACTATCATAAAGTATTTTTTAAGTGGAAAGGATATCATGTTAGCCTTGACCAATTGATGAAACACTACCTCAATAGGTTCCCCTATGTGTGTGAATAATCTCCTTTTTCATTCAAGTTTAGGTGGTATAGATGTAATGGTGATGGATGAGGTTTTTTTTATGTTTTGGACAAGATTTGAATCAATGACCTCATCTCCAACTACATTCTTATTTTCACTAAATAATTTGATCTTTTTGTTGGAATTTTTTTTATTTATCATTTTGATTTTGGTTCTTACAATAAAGTTTAATAACACCTTTAGAAATTAGGCCTTTTAAATTTGGATCCCTCTCAAAATAAATTACATGTGTACAATTTTTTCTCTCATGTTGGCCATGAAAACCTAATAGTTAAATCTCTCTAATGTTAAAGGAATGATGAAAATATTTCCCCTAGTTTTGTTTGGTATTGCATAGGTCCATCATGGCTAGCTCGTGCTCCATATTATATGAAAAGTGTTTGATGAATTTTTACTAGGTATCCAAAGGATTTGATGGAACCCTTACATTGGTGTAAGAACCATTCAAGTAATTTACCACCTAAGTTATGAGGGAATAAGTGTAGTAAGTGTGTGTATGAAAAATGTATCAATTATAAAGGAATTCAAACACATATTAATAAGACATTATATCGAGAAAACTGAAAAAGGAAAACAGAATGAGCAAACTGTTACTGCAGCTTCCCCGAACTCGTCTTATTTCTCTCTAACTCCAGCGTTTTGTTGTTTCCAATTGCTCTCAGATTCAATAGATCAAGCTCAACAAAATGGACAACTGAAGAACGAGATGTAAATAAAAATGCATATTATGCTCAATGCAAGACTATGCTAAGATGAAAATGTTGATGTGATGCTAAAAGGATGTGAGTGCATAAGCTAACTGTGCATATGCTTGTGTGTTCGTCGTGTGTATGCGTGTAACCAAAGCTTGGATTTGCACCGGCATTTATAGAGTCTTTGAAAGGATTCGATTGGCTGATTTGATTAACGGCCTAGATTAAGCTTGTTAGAATGGACGGTGGAAGATTTTCATAAGTTTGAGAGGGAGATAGAAGGTTTCCCTTTTCCTTCAATTTTCGTCATTGAGATCCAAAGGGAATTTCCCGTTTTGAAGAATAAGTTTACAATGAGTTTACAATTAAATAAAATAAATTTATTTAATTTGTAAGTAAAGATGGAAATAGAAACTCGCATAATTAAATAAATTATATTTAATTATGTTTTAGAAGTGAATTTAGAGTGTAATTAAATATTTTTTTAAAAATATTTAATTATTTGTGGAGTGAGAAGAAAATATTAAATTAAATATTTAATATTTAATTTAATTATGGGATGAAGAGAATATTCCATATTTGAATTTAAATATTCAATTTTTAGAATAATATGATAATCAAATATAAATAAATTATGAAAATTTATTTAATTTAATTAAGAAGAATATTGGAAATGTCAATAATTAAATAAAGTTATTTATTTAATTAAAGTAGAAGAATTGTAAGAATGAACAATATAAATAAATAATTAAATTTATTTATATGTAGATGACTTTAGGAGAATTAATTAAATAAATTATATTTAATTAAGGTAGAAGAATTATAAGAATGAACAATATAAATAAATAATTAAATTTATTTATATGTAGATGACTTTGGGAGAATTAATTAAATAAATTATATTTAATTAATTAACAAGCATAATCATGACCATTTTTAGACGTATACATTTTGCCCCTCTTTGAAGTGATGTGTGGAACACATTTCTTCAAAGAAAAAATAAGATTTTTGCCCCTGATATGCTTTTGATGTTGCTGCTGATGATGCCCCCTCGGGAGGTAAATCGCGGATGAGAGAGAGAGTAATTTAGCTCTCAAAAAATGATGGAAAAAAAATGTTCCATTTTGAAAACAAAGTCAAAAGGCAGCAAACTTATCTTTGTTTGACCTTTAAAAGGTAAAAAAGTAGACAAATCATTTGCACTTTTTGACTTGGTGAATATTGTAGCTCTGAGAGTGACCTCGCGACATGGAGATTCCATATCATCACCACTGATTTGAGAGATCTCGCCGATACCAGAGGCCAGCAGCATACGGACCACCTATGAGTTGATCTAACCACTCGTGTTTTAAAATTTTTACGTTTGAAATCGAAATGCACTGTTTTTTCATGAATTTTAGATATGAAAATGATGTTTTAGTGCTTTTAGAAAAAATTTAGCGCTTTCGATAATTTTTTTGGTGCTTAGGGTAAAAACAATAGCGTATACAGGGCATATTTGAAATAGTTAGTGTCAAACCAGTTTAGCGCATTCGATGAAAACAGTAGCGCATATAGGGAAGGATGTAGAAAATTAGGTTGAAGCGCATCGAGGAAAAACAGTAGCGCATATAGCAAAAAGAACGGTGCATATGGGTTTTAGCGCATAAAGGCCACAGAGTAGCGCATATGGTGAAAATAGGTAGAATGTATGATTTCATGATAGGAATGTGAAAATGATGATATATATTACTTCCTTGGTCAACAGATAGGTAAATTGTCATGTCATCATGGCGATATGGATAGAAATGATAAAAATTTTGGTGCTTGAGTGATAACTTTGCTTCCCAGAGTAGAAAACAAAGAGTAGATTGAACTGATAACTTTGCTTCTTATGAATGAAAAACAAAGAGTAAATGTCGGATAAATGATTGATATGACTTCTGATAAATTTTCTTTCTGCGATAGAAAACAAATAGTAATTGATGGTAGAGCAGATTGATATGATATCCAGCTAGATAGATTATGTATCGGTTTGCCTGATAGGATTGATTGTGTGATATGGGTCGTTGATATGATGCACTAATATGAGTTATTGATATGGATATGATATAATTCACTGGATATAGGTCACCGATAGATATGAGTCTAATTGATTTTGGTTGAATGATTGGTATGATTCTGATTAATTATCCTTGTGATGAAAATAGGAGGTTTTCAAAAACCTCCAGATTAGAGAGCGACACTCGGAAAGGTGGGATAGGATACCCGAGTTGACACCTGCTGACATAGCTTTGATAGATACATGTGGTTTGAGATCCTTGTTGGCTATGCCGCCAATTCGGGTCAACAGAGGATTGTTGACAGCGCTAACTGAGTGATGGCATTCGGAGCACAACACCTTTCATATGCCAACTGGTGAGGTGACGATGACTCCGGAGGATGTATACAGGATAGTAGGTATCCTAGTGGTTGGTGCCCTTGTGTTCTATGATCACATGGAGCTTGGGGGTACAGATGCTTTAAGGAGGGTGTACAGTGATGCACATATAGCTAGGTATTGGGTACCATGGGCTGACTTTCAAGGATATCCAGCCTTGCCTGCAGTTTTGGGTGTGTTTATTGGAGGTCTCCTTTGTCTGGATCTCCAGTCAAAGGGATTATCAATGGGATGGGGTAGGATTTTGGAGCAAATGCTACTACAGTCGCAGAGATATGCATGGGGGAGTTGTATGTTAGCGCACTTATATCATGATTTGCATCAGGTGGTGTACAGGGGTGCCTCCAATTTGTCATGTGGTGTGACATTGTTGCAGATCTAGGCATGGGAGCATCTTGCTATGACGAGACCGGCGTGCCCCAGAGTTAGGCCTCCAGGTAGGCCCTATGTATATACGTATGCTATGTTCCTTGTCCAGCCCAAGCTGGGCAAGGTGGAGTACTGGAGACGACTTCTAGATGATATGGATGCAGTGGTATGGCGACCATATCTTGATTATGAGCTATGGGATATAGATGATGTAGAGATGCCATTTGTATGCATTCCTCGGTTCCTGATAGGGAGGACTCCTTTCATTCTTGAGAGGTTTCTAGTGTTGCGGGCGCAAAGATAGTTTGGATTTACCCAAGGGATGCCACAGGGGGTTGCACACTATGCCCGGAGCAGAGATGAGGTCGAATGGGGGCCATGTATTTCCTATCAGACAACATATACATACTTTAGGTCATTAGCACCCGAGGCATGGGATGACAGGCGAGACATTGTTGATGTCAGTATGTCTGATGAGTATTCTCTATATTTCCACACACATTTCTTTCCGCGGTTTACCAGTCCCGATGAGCCAGCACCCATTTTGGTAGTACCACATCCAGGGGAAGTGAGATAGGAGGAGGGGGTAGGTGGAGAGCAGGGCGCAATTGGAGGAGAGGAGGTGGAGAGTGAAGAGGAGGAGGAGAGTTTTGACGGGGATGATGGAGATGATGGCAGGGATGAGGGACAGGTGTTGAGGAGGTCGAGGCTGGATATTCTGAGGGGTGTCCAGATCATGCGGCGGCCGAGGACAAGGATTGGATGATGGAAAATGATCTAGATGGGATCATCATCACAGCAGGGGCAGATAGCTACGCTTCAGGACCAGGTACAGACACAGCAGGGACAACAGGGACAGTTGCAGAGTCAGCTGACGCAGTCACAGGGATTTATTGTATAGCTATAGGCACAGCTGGAACAGGCATAGGCTCAAGCACAGGCACAAGCACAGGTACAAGCACCTGCCCCAGACCCACAGTTAGCCCAGGTGATGACAGAGAGAGATGCATTCAGATGGAGGGCAATGGAGGCTAAGGGCATTGCTCAGAGGTTGATGGGCACTATAGAGAGTGCATCATTACGGGATGCCATTGCAGAGGGCATGGAGATGGCGAGAGAGGCTGAGTATTATAGAGTCTGTTATGAGGATTTATGTCCTCCTGATCACAGAGAGCCATTCCCGCTGTTCCACACCAAGACCAGGAGCAGGTCACGGAAATGCACACAGAGCCTAGGGGTTACCGGGCCTCAGCGGGATCCAGACACAGGTACCAGTGGTAGGCCACCTCCTTCTAGACCAACTCCATCAGGGGCATCGACCAGCTAGCAGATATATCTCACACATGTGTATCAATTTTGGGGCATATCTTATGTGTATTTATTTTTGATCATATCTCATGTATTGCTCTTTGGATATTTCAATTTCATTGGATATTTGGACATTTGTATAATTGATGATGAGCTATGATATGCAGCAGTGATGATTTTTGATGATGTATTGTGCCTTGATGAGATGATGTGATATGCATTTATTTCTATATGCTATGGATTTTGGTATGCATTTATTTCTATGTGCTATGGATTTTGGTATGCATTTGAATGAGTTAATGACTAGCATGATATGCAGGATGATTTGATATGATGTTTTTATTATGATGATGATGATTTGATGATGTGTACTAATGATGTCATGAAAATGATATGAAAATGTATATGGAATGTTGATTTTTTTGAATTTTTTCAATGCAGGTAAATGATAATAATATGATGAAAAATGAATATTGTGTTCATGATATGCATTATGGATTTGTGTGATAAAAGGATATGATATGATGTAAAATGATATGAATACTGATATGATTAGTGAGGTGAGATATGATAAAATGATATGTGATGAAATATAATGATTTGTAATAAAAATTAAAAATAATGAATGATAACGGAATGAGGATGACAATGAAATGATAATGAAATAATATGATAAGATAATGATAATGAAATGAAATGAAATGAATGATAATGATAACGAAATAATGAAATGATAATGATAATGAAATGAAATGAAATGAAATGAGAATGATAATGAATGATAAATGTAATGAATGATAAAATATATGATATAAAGGAAATGAATGATGATACAATAAATGATAATGATAATGAAATGATGAAATGAGAATGATAATGAAAATGATAATGAAAAAGAATGAAATGATAATGGAAATCATAATGAATGATAAATGTAATAAATGATAAAATATATGATATAAAGGAAATAAATGATGATACAATAAATGATAATGATAATGAAATGATGAAATGAGAATGATAATGAATGAAATGATAACGGAATGATAATGATAATGGAATGATAATGATAATGGAATGATAATGATAATGAATGATAAATGTAATGAATGATAAGGATAATGAAAATGAATGAAATGATAATGATAATGAAAATGAATGATAATGATAAATGTAATGAATGATAAGGATAATGAAAATGAATGAAATGATAATGAAACAAATGTCTACATTGTCCTCCATAAATATTCCAAAGAAATATGACAACCATTGGCCTTTCAAAAACTCTTGATGCAAATCCAATATGCAGTTATGTACAATGACGTAAAATGAAATGCAACTACATGAAACCAACCATTTTGTTGAGCCATTTTGCTAGCCTTCTTGAATCATCATAGAGCATTTTAAAATGTTGGAAGTATGTACAAGCATCAGAGGGGAAATTAGCACCAATGATGACCTGAGTACAACTTTCATGATTTTTGATATAGCAAGTGAACACAAGCATCTAGGTATAATTGAACCGAGATGACCTGAGCATTTCTTGCGTGAACAGACAAAGACTAACCACCTTCTTATGCAAATTTGGAACTGTCGTCAATGATAAACGTTGGAAATCATGTCTCGCGACATACTTGCACCAAATGGATAATTAACCTCAATACAACAGACAAAGAAAAATCATCCTCTTTCCTCGCCACTCTAGTTCAATACATCATCGAGTGTGCTCCAGAGGGATGATATCAAAAATTAAACAACCATTATTCAAAAACTGAAATACTGTTATTCCAAACATTAATCAGATTATAGATCATCTAGATATGAATTATGATAAGGTACGCAACTGAAAACTACTGTAATATGGATCAATGATTGGATGTTTATCTATACGGTTTGATTTGGTTGTTTTGTTTCGCATGATTGGCTTTGATTTCGTTGTCCCACTATTTTGGTAAAACTTGAAAGTCGATTGCCCCAAGTATGCCAATGTTTGCCCTTAGTATTGACACAACTTGCTGAAATGAATATGTACAATAAATCAAGCCATGATAAGACATTATCGCTCGAGGCAAATGATGATAACATGATGCTGGTGTGGCCCTAAGATGATGGAAAATATGTATGAAAATGAAGGCTAAGAAGTTAAGTGCAAAACATGAATTAATAGATGGAGAGCTATAAATAGCGTCTGTTTGCCAGATTTTCACTATTTGTTTTTATTGCATTTTTCTTGTCAATAAACTGCCTATCACTAGGTTTTCACCCTATGACGTTCTTTTTTTTTTGTGTTACCGAGGTGCCTGTTTGCCAAGTTTTCACCAGGGTAACCATTTTTTTAGGACTTTTTCTGCTGTTTTGGATTTCTTCAGGAACATTTTCTATTTTTTTTGTATTTCTTCAGGACTTTTTCTGATTTTTTTGTATTTCTTCAGGACTTTTTTTGATTTTTTTGTATTTCTTTAGGACTTTTTCTGATTTTATTGTATTTCTTTAGGAATTTTTCTGATGATGATAACCACTTTTAGACATAATACTTTTTCAAGTGCATGTTGTTGATAGGTTCGTCAAACAGGTCCCCTTCTGGTGTCGATAGCTTGTAGGCTCCTGAACCATAGACTGCGATAACCACATAAGGACCTAGCCAATTTGGTTCAAACTTTCCTTTCTTCTCTCTGTCTTGCTGATTGCGTGGGTTTTCTTTCAGAACAAGATCACCCATTTGAAAGGTACATGGCTTTACTTTGTCATTATAGTTGTGAGACATCATCTATTGATATGCTTTCAAATGATCAGCTACTCTTTGTCTCTTTTCATCTAGGAGTTCAAGCTCTTGGAGTCGGGAAACTCTGTATTCATCATCTATTGTAAGACATTTCAGTGATACCCTGAGTGAGGGAATCTCAACTTCTAAAGGTAATATGGCTTCTGCTCCATAGACAAGAGCAATGGCATTGCCCCTGTTGGCGTGCAGATACTGGTTCTATAGGCCCACAAGGCGGGATCGAGTTGAACATGCCAATCCTTCCCTGAATCATTCACAATCTTCTTCAAGATTTTCAATATTGTTTTGTTTGAGGCCTCGGCTTGGCCATTCCCTTGTGGATAGTAAGGTGTTGAATATCTATGTTGAATGTGAAATCTCTCACAAAGTTCATCAACATCCTAATTTTTGAAAGGCTGTCCATTATCTGTAATAATGGAGTTGGGAATGCCATACCGACAAATAATATAGTTGAGTATGAATGATGATATTTTTTTGCCGGTAACTTTAGTAAGAGGTACTACCTCAATCCATTTGGTAAAATACTTTGTAGCTGTGATGATGAACTTATGTCCGTTCGATGAAGAAGGATGAATCTTGACCACTAGATCTAACCCCCATTGAGAAAATGGCTAGGTTGGCGTGAATGATTGAAGTTCCTGTGCAGAAGCGTGAATGAGATTCCCATGAATTTGACATTTTGAGCATGTTTTCACAAAAGTGAATGATTCCCTTTCCATTGTAGGCCAGTAATAACCCATTCTGATCAATTTCTTGGATAAGGTCAGTCCACTCGAATGAGTACCACAGATGCCACCATGAACTTCTTGTAGAGCTTTGTCATATTCCTCATGTTCAAGACATTGAAGTAAAGTACCATCAAGACCATGACGATAAAGAGTGTCAGCGATAAGAGTGTAGCGAGTGGATTGGTGGATAAAATTGTGTTTTTTGTTACAAGATAAATCGGGTGGTAAGATATCGTCTTTGAGGTAGGCATAAATTTTTTCGTACCAAGGTGAATTGGATCCTAACAAGTGGCAAATGTTTGTCTTTCAGGGGTTTCATAAGCAGGTGTAAATGATTGTTCCACCAGAAATTCATAGCGAGTCTGAGTTTCTGGGAGTTGTAACAATGATGCGATCGTAGCCATGGCATCAGCTGCTTTGTTATCAAGCCTTGGAATTTGTGTGAATTTGATGTCCACAAAATATTTCTTGAAGTCATCAACCATCTTTTTATATGGTAACAGTTTGTCATCTTTGGTCTGATAATCGTCATTGATCTGATAAATGACCAGCTATGAATCGCCATACACCTGTAATTTTGTAATCCTCCATTCTAGTGCTATTTTAAGCCCAGTGATCAATGCTTCATATTCGGCTATGTTGTTGGTGCATGGAAACATCGACCTATATGATCGATGGATGGTGTGTCCTTAAGGGGTGACGAAAAGTATGCCTGCCTCCAATCCATGTTGAGTGAAAGAACCATCAAAATATAAGGACCATGGTTGTTTATATTCTGCAGTAAAGACATCAGCATCTGGAAATTCAATGTGCAGGGGATGGTCTACTTGCAGTGGTGCTTCTGCTAGTTGATCAGTGATAACTTGTCCTTTGATTGCCTTGCGATCAACATAATGTATGTCAAACTCACTCAAAATCATTACCCACTTGGCTAACCTTCCTGTCAATGATGCTTTGCTTAACAAATACTTGAGTGGATCAATCTTAGAAACCAGATTGATTGTATGAGTTAACATGTAATGCTGAAATTTTTGCGAAGCGAAGACTACTGCCAGACAAGCCTTCTCGATAGAAGTGTAGTTGAGCTCATGACTTGTTAGTGTTTTTCTGATGTAGTAGATTGCACGTTCTTTTCCTGTAGAGTCTTCTTGCACTAGCAATGCCCCCAGAGATGTCTCTATTGCGGCAATGTATAAGATTAGTGGTTTGTCTGGATTTGGTGTTATGAGAACTGGTGGTCATTAAATAGTGTTTTATTTGTTGAAAATCCAATTCACATTTTTCATCCCACTTGAAAGGAACATTCTTATGCAGTAGATGTGTGAAAGGTAAACTTTTGTCAGCCAATTGTGCAATGAACCTTCGTATAGACTACAGTCGTCCTTGTAGTGATCTCAACTGACTGATGTTCCTTGGTGGAGGAATTTCCATAATTGCCTGTACTTTCACAGGATCTACTTCAATTTCTTTTTCTGAAACAATGTACCCCAAGAGTTTTCCAGATTTGACCCCAAAAACACATTTCTTGGGGTTGAGGCGAACTTTGAATTTCTCTAATCTTGCAAATATTTTGGACAATATTTCAAGATGTCCTTCTCTGGTGTATGATTTTTCCAATATGTCATCTACATAATCTTCCATGAAGATATGCATCATGTCATAAAAGATTGTAGTCATGGCTCTTTGATAAGTAGCCCCAGCATTCTTTAGACCGAAAGGCATGACATTCCAACAATAAGTTCCCCATGGACATGTGAAAGTTGTTTTCTCCTGGTCTTCAGGTGCAATCTTGATTTGGTTGTAGCCAGAAAAACCATCCATTAATGAATACATGGCATGGCCAGCTGTTAGATTGACTATAGTGTCGATGTTAGGCAGTGGGAAGTCATCCTTAGGACATGCTTTATTAATATCTCTGAAATCTGTACATACTCTCACAGTTTTATTTGGCTTGGATATAGGAACAATGTTGGAGATCCATTCTGCATAGTCGATTGGTCTTATGAAACCCACATCAAGGAGTTTTCTCAGTTCTTCCTTAACCAATAATGCAACATGAGGGTGCATCTTTCTGAGTTTTTGTTTCACTGGTTTGGCCCCTGGTTTGATGGACAAGTGATGCATGATAAGATCTAGATCAAGACCAGGCATGTTAACGTAAGACCACGCAAAGTTGACTTGATTTGCTTTTAGGAATTCCATGAAATATGGTATTTCTTTCTTTGTCATTGATGCAGCTAATTTTAAAATTCTTGGTTTGTCGGAAGTTTCAAGATTGACAGCATTTGTAGGCTCAATCAAAATAGGTGATCACTCATGGTAGTGTTCCGGGAGAGTCAAGATTCCCATCGTCTGGTGCCTCAAAGAGGTTTTCACCATCCGATACGCTCTTTATTTTATCTTTTGTTTGATCTAATACTCCCAAATTCTGGTTTTCACCATTAGATCTTTCTTTTTTGTTTTTACTTTTGCAGCTAGGAGACTTGACACTCTCCTGATCAAAAACTCTATGTCAAAAATCGCTGGTGGAACAATCATTTGTATCATCTGTGGAAAGGAAGTTTATGATAGCTTCGTCACTTGGAAACATAGGTATATCGATAGGTTCAGTTGAATCCCAATCAATGAGATCGAGATGAATCAAAGATAGCGGATCGTCAGGTTGTGTGAAATCGGCTATGGTTATGGTCATAATGGAATGGTCCGTAGGATACGAGGTATGAGGTGGATCAATGATGATATTGTCCTCATGATAGTCTTGTTTGTTTAGATCCGACTCAACATCACTAGAATCATGGTGACTTTGTAGTTCAAATTCGCGTGTTTGGGTCCCTGAACCATGACCTTTAATTAGAGTTGGGGCGTACTGGTGTATTGCATCAACCTCTTTGTCCCTCCAGAACTCATCATTGTGAATGGTGTCCCATTCATATTCAGCAGAGTCTGTATATGAATTATTATCCACAAAGTTTTGAACTGTTGCCAAATATGCTTCTCGTGATTCTGAGCCCTCTTGCAATGTGAAGACAGTGCCATGCAGTTGTTTGGATGTGCTTTCTTTGGAGTGAGTATCATAACCCAATCCAGTTTTCTCTTTTGCAGCAAGTCCGTGAAGGTGAATAGGTTCAACTACTCCTTCTTTCCTTTTTCCAATAGGACCTTTATCATAGCCCATCTTCTGCATGATTGAGTACCCTTTTCCATATTTGTCTATGGGTAATTTGACATTAAAAACTGCTTCATCTTCATCTTTATAGAGCCAGTTTAGAATTTTTGTATCCTCGGGATCTTTCATGGGGAATTTTTCTTTGATGAATTGTCCATTAAACTTTGTGATTGGCTCTGTTGGTAGTTGCTTTGATGTTGATGTTGCTAATATTTGATGTTCCATGATAGATAGTTGTCCATGTGATCGAGGTGATGTAGGTAAATTGGCAAGACAAAGAGAGTACTCTCCAACTCCATGGTCCTTGAATTTCAATTTCTTGTTAAAACTATTGGTTATTTGACTGATTTGCATGTCAATCTTTAGAGAAGTACTAGCATGAGCTTCTCGATTGTTAGGAACCAAAGTATCTTGACTGGCTTTTATGTCGGCACAAGTTTGAATATTGGAATTATCAGCTGGTATCGTGATTTCCTATCCATCATAAGGAAACTTAAGACATTGATGATAGTTTGATGGGACAGCTTGCATTTCATGGACCAAGGATGACCCAACAAGATGTTGTATGCAAGATCATGGTCCAATACTTGACAGAAAGTATTCTTTATAACATGACCTACTCTGATTGGTAGCATGATTAGACCCTTAGATGCTCTTTCTTCATCATCATAAGCTTTTATGGTAATCTTTCTTCTGAAATCAATGGAGTCCTTAGAAAATCCTAAAGCCTTAACCAACTTCATGGTACAGATGTTCAAACCAGCACCTCCATCTATTAGAACTTGTCTGACATGAAATTGTGAACCATGACTTCTAAGTACAATGATGAATTGTGGGGATGAGTTATGGAAACGTCATCCTTTTCAGAGAATGAGAGGCAAGTGGGTGAGGACAAGTGTCCTACCATGGCTTGAAATTGGTTCACATCCAAATCAGTGGATACATTTGTTTCAAAGAGGGCCTTTTCAAGAATTTCCTTATGGGCTGGGGAAATCTTCAATAGTTCCAAGATAGAAATTTGAGCGGGGGTTTTCCAAAGTTGGTTGACCAAATCATATTGATGTTGAGGTGGAGGTTCAATAGATTTTGAAGAGGTGTGTTTTAAGACAACTTTAGCTTGCGCCCTAGTTGTTGCGTTGACTTCTCTATATTCCACCTTCTTGTTGACTTTAATGACATTTACCCGTTCGTCATCTGTGTAGAGATGGTTGATTATATGATCATCATTGATATGATTCACATTTTTTTCAGAAGACTCACCCTTTTGATAGTTGGGAAAAGGGTTGTGAAATGCTTGGTGGTCTGTGTTGGATTGTTGATGTTCTTCTATTGTAATGATGTCATTGTCGATTAAGTCTTGAATGGTATTCTTCGAGGCTTGATAGTTATTTGTGCAATGACCTTTACATCGATGATAATCACAATAGTATGCCTCATTCCATGATGGAGGCTTTACACTGGGTTCATAATTTCGTTGAGGCGGAAAAGTAATGACATTTTTGGCCATCAACTCTTTGAATGCAGATTCTAAAGATTGACCCAATGAGGTGTAAGTTCTTCTATTCGAGAATAATGAGAATCGTTAAGGATTTTTATTCGAGGTATTCCCTAAGGAGTTGTTATTATTATTGGTTCCTCGGTAACCTTGATTTTTGACAGTCCCTTGATTGGGAGTAGAATTTTGATTCACATTGCTTCTCAGAGGAGGAGGAATATTTCCTTGATTTGTGACCGAGTTGATATGGTTATAATTGTTGTTGCGAGGAGCACTCAGAGTACTTAGAACAAATGGCTTAGTTGAAACTTGATTTGCATCAACAACACCATCATTCACCACATTCTTGTTGCGAGTCCAGAATTTAGACTTGTCCTGATTATTGTGATGATTGTATGAGCTAGGATTGTCTTTGTCAAGTTTGATTGTTCCTCTTTTGACCAATGCACCTTCAATGGTTATAGCGTCTTCGATTAGTTTCTCAAAAGAGGTAGGACAATGTAAATTTAAATGATAGCTCATCTCTGAATTCAAACTGTTAATGAAGGTGATCATATTTTCCTTTTCAGGAACAGGACGTGGATATCTGGCGAACATTCTTCTCCATCTTTGAAGAAAAGTAATGAAAGATTCACCAGGTTTTTGTGCAACTTTGCAGAGATCTATCATGGTGATCTGATGTTGTATGTTGTATGCATATTGAGATATAAACATATTGATTAATTCTTCAAATGTTCTAACGAGAGGTGCAATTTTTTATAACCATTCCATAGAGTGTCCTCCAAGACTCCTAGGAAATAAACGCATTAGGTAAGTGTCCTCATGAGAAAACTATAAATTCATGTTTCGGAAGTCTCTAACATGATCAATTGGATCTAATTTCCTATTATAACGATCAAATTTTGGAATTTCACAATGTTTGGGAAATGGAATCATGTTGAGACTTTGATCGAAGGGATAAGGACAAATGTCCTCAAGAGTATATTTCTTTGTTGTGGTTCCCCCTTGTAACTCTTTGATTTTCCCTTGAAGTGCTTTGATTTGTTGAGTTAAAGCGTTAAGATCAGATAGGGGTTTTTCCTTAGGTTTTCTTTTCAAATTATCAGTATTAAAGTCATGAGGCAATTTCGCTCCTTGGTCAGCTAGATAGCGAAAATATTTTTCTTTATCGCGCTGCAAGATCTTTTCTATGGTTTTGTGAAATTTTGGATCTTGCTCAGCCTCTCTAAGACATTCCTCATCTTGTTCCTCATCACTATCTACATGTGTTTTGTTTGTGTATTTGTATTGGTGGAAAGGATTTTCTTCTCTGTTATCCATATCTTTGTCAAAAAGTGGATTACGACTCATAATGTAAAGAGGATTACTGCTTTCACCCTCCTCTTGAATTTTTTGGGTATGACCTTCTTGTTGGATTTCATCCTTCAATTTATTGAATTGAGATCTTGTGAAGATAGGCATATGATTTTGAAGAATTCTTCTAAACTTAGATCCTGGTTTTTGACAAGTGCGATGATGGTGATATCTGATAAGATGTGGAATCTTATGATATGATCCAAGATGTTCCTAATTTTTTATTGTGGCTTCCAATGATGAAGGATGTCAGAATCCTATTGGGGAAGTTGAATCAATAATTAGAAATATGTTTGAGAGGTGCACTCTTAAAAATTTGATCTTTGTTTTCGAAGAAAGATTTCAAAATCACCGAAGGATTTGATTGGGATGTGAAGGATATTCTATAGAAGGTTGTGGTATGTTGTCAAATTCAAGAGGTAGGTTAAAATTATGCTATTGAGATAGAGCTAATCTCTGATAATAAGCTCATGAATCCAAAGGTTCTACAACATACTCATCAATGAATCCCCTAACAAAGTCTTGGTATCTATGAAGAAATCCTCGGTAATGAAGCAAGACGTGTCGACTTTTGTACAAGAATTTTCTCTTTTGCAATGTTTTCTTGTATCCTAATGGTTTCTTGGGTTTTCTGATCCTATTGGAAACTGATTTCTTGGAATATTTTGTTGATTTCCAATCTCTACGCATGGGAATGTTTTTGGAACAAAGGTATAAATAACTTTTGAATGATTTCAGTTGTTGTTCTTCATGTTCATTTCAGATGATCTTTTTATCCAAATTAATGTGATGGAAGACACAACAAAAAATTTTGAAAACAATTGTTCTTAAAGCCCTATACTAACACCAAGTGTATGATAAAAAAATGTTCTTCAACAAGTGTTTTCACAGGTTTAGCACATGAAAGACAATTCAAGCAGACTCACTCTTAATGCTCAAGTAGGTCATTCTAGTAATCAATAGCCCACATCTTAGAACTGCCTCGACTCACATAGCCGTGTCACCCCCGAAGGGGCGCCCATGTTTTTGTCTTTTCTAGGCGCATACTCAAAGTTACGGAAGTGAATACCAGATCCCCTGAGTAAACGGTCCTTGGTAGTTATATGGTGAGTGTCTTGGGGGAAAATTCTTCCCTCCCCTTGCACTGTGATTATTAGAATGTTTGGAAACTGACTTCAGCTAGCCACTACACTAGGTTCGTAGTAAGGATTTCCGTTCGGTGCGGCAATAATAAACTCCCTCAGGAGACCTCCCAACCTTTAGAACAAAGGCTTTGGGGATGGTTATCTTGCAAACTATCGGCAAAAGAGGGTTTCCCCAAATTCGCTTTAAATTTTATAGTGGGGCGGAATAGCCTGGCTTTGGCTTGAACCCACTTGAGTTGTTCTCGTAGGGTGAGTACTTTTTCCCACTACGGCAGGCTCTCTAAAGGATGTAAGTAAAGAAGCAAAAATTCATGAAATTGAAAAGGCAAGTCTGGTATTCTGATCACCCAGTTAAGGGGAGAGCATAGACCTATTGCCACAGACAAAGCAAACAAATGTTCATTTTAAAACCCAAATCACAATGATCTAATCTAAGTGAAGATATTACTTCACAAAAACAAGTTATTCAATTTTAATTGCAAGATCATCGTGTGGTGACTATCCTAGATTGCTTCGTTTTATCCAGATGTGGCTATCCTAGGATTGCTTCATTTTAAAAATTTAAAAAAAAAAGAAAAAGAATTTTGTTTGCGGAAGGCGTCAGACTCATAATTCTATATTTGTGTTACACCCCATATGTGCCAGAATAGAAAGTATATGTGCCGAAACAAAAGGTATATGCACTGAAACAAAAGGTATATGTTCCGAAACAAATGATATATGTGCCAAAACAAAAGGCATATGCGCCGAAACAAAAGGTATATGCGCCACAAGAAAGATTCCAAATGTGCTAAAATAGTTACTAAATGCGCTAAAACAGTTACTATATGCGCTAAAACAGTTACAATATGCGCTACAGAATCCTGCAAAACAAAAGAGTCAAAAACCCCTTATGTGCCGCAGAAAATGTCAAATGCGCTACAACACAAATTTTCTGAAAGTGAACTCCAGAACACGGAAACCTGTCAAAAAAAACTTGCAAAGAATGTTAAATTCGTGGGTTCCTGCCCCACGGTGGGCGCCATTTTATGTGTGTATGAAAAATGTATCAATTATAAAGGAATTCAAACACATATTAATAAGACATTATATCAAGAAAACTAAAAAAAGAAAACAGAATGAGCAAACTATTACTACAGCTTCCCCGAACTTGTCTTATTTCTCTCTAACTCCAGTGTTTTGTTGTTTCCAATTGCTCTCAGATTCAATAGATTAAGCTCAACAAAATGGATAGCTGAAGAACGAGATGTAAATAAAAATGCATATTATGCTCAATGCAAGACTATGCTAAGATGAAAATTTTGTTGTGATGCTAAAAGGATGTGAGTGCATAAGCTAACTATGCATATGCTTTTGTGTTCGTCATGTGTATGCGTGTAACCAAAGCTTGGATTTGCACCAGCATTTATAGAGTCTTTGAAAGGATTCGATTCGCTGATTTGATTAACGGCCTAGATTAAGCTTGTTAGAATGGACGGTGGAAGATTTTCGTAAGTTTGAGAGGGAGATAGAAGGTTTCCCTTTTCCTTCAATTTTCGTCATTGAGATCTGAAGGGAATTTGCCGTTTTGAAGAATAAGTTTAGAATGAGTTTACAATTAAATAAAATAAATTTATTTAATTTGTAAGTGAAGATGGATATAGAAACTCGCATAATTAAATAAATTATATTTAATTATGTTTTAGAAGTGAATTTAGAGTGTAATTAAATATTTTTTTAAAAATATTTAATTATTTGTGGAGTGAGAAGAAAATATTAAATTAAATATTTAATATTTAATTTAATTATGGGATGAAGAGAATATTCCATATTTGAATTTAAATATTCAATTTTTAGAATAATATGATAATCAAATATAAATAAATTATGAAAATTTATTTAATTTAATTAAGAAGAATATGGGAAACGTCAATAATTAAATAAAGTTATTTATTTAATTAAAGTAGAAGAATTGTAAGAATGAACAATATAAATAAATAATTAAATTTATTTATATGTAGATGACTTTAGGAGAATTAATTAAATAAATTATACTTAATTAAGGTAGAAGAATTATAAGATTGAACAATATAAATAAATAATTAAATTTATTTATATGTAGATGACTTTGGGAGAATTAATTAAATAAATTATATTTAATTAATTAACAAGCTTAATCATGACCATTTTTAGACGTATACAGTAAGTATACACATTTCTTTTACATGTTTCTTAGATATCCCTTCCCCTCATATTTTTCATGCTTAGGAATTTTGAAAAGGAATGGTACTTGTAATTGGACATAACCAATAGAAGGTATAAGGTTTCTTTTTAGTTAATCCTTAGATTCCTTTAAATTAATCCTTCATGGCTTGCCACTCTTGATCAAAAGATGAAGTGTTGGAAGAGGTGTAAAATTGTATTGATGATGTTGCATATTGTAAATCTTAGGAGGAATGGGTTTTTGGTATTGGGTGATGTTAATCATGGACTTTAGGTTGATTGTTGGTGGAGGTCCAAATTTTGGAATGTTCATAATAGAATATGGTAGGTATTCTAATTAGTAATTAGAATGAAGGAGTATATATGGGAGGTGTTGGGTTTAATTCCTATTTGGGTGTCTATTTTTATGTGACTTGACTATCAAATGAGGGATTTTAAATCCTAATTTGAATGAAATATCAATATAGGGGGTTACCCCTAATGAAAATGGATTGTTTGCCTCAAGAGGGATTGTTATGCTCTAAATGAGGTTTGTTGTGGTTATGAATGGGATGAAATGTATCATGGGTTGTGATTGGATCTTTTTCATGGGTGTGATCATGATCTAATGGATCAATAGGTACTATGTGATCAAGGTGGAAGAGATCATAACCAATAGGTAATTTAGCCCCTAGATCTATAGCTTGTCTAAGGACTACATCTCTATTTATCTTAATGAATCTATCCATGACATCATGTCTTTGTTCAAAATTGAGGATTACATTAGGATAAATAGTCAAGTTGGTTAGGATTGTTATCATCAATTTCATTATCATCATGCCAAGGTTCAAAAGGTTCTCCAAGGAAAGGAAATCATTCTATGAGAAATTGATTATAAAAAGGATTTTATTTAGTCATTTTACATCTAGTGGTTTTTCTTGTACTATGATCCATTGGTCTTTATTTTGGATTGATGTGGTATAAGATGGGTATGAAATACATTATAATATTGAGTTTGTATCAAATGAGTCACAAAGGGGAAATTCTTAGGACTCAAAATATTGGAGTTGTGGTGAGTATATCAAAAATGAGGGATAACTTTAAGTGGTCCTTGGATGAATTGGAAATAAATTGGATAGAAAACTTGGATTTAAAAGATAATCCCAAATATGGGAATAGATTATTAGGTGGACTATGAAAATTTGATTTTCTAAACTAGGATTTAAAGTGTATTCTACACTCTTGGATATTAAGGATGGTTTTATTTGACTTAGATTCTAGAATCTACATATAGTTTTAGAGTTCCAAGGATTAGACTATGGGCTCTAGTATATATTAAGGGTCCCAAAGGAAAGATTAGGCGATGATTTTATTAAAGAATATCCAAAGGTGATGTTTTCAAATGTTTCCAATGCTTTCTTTTGATGATGATAGGATTTGGATTATAAAGAAGATGTGTATAAAGGATGATGATGGTTTAATGATCTAAGATAAACTAATGATCTTAAAGTTATGGATTTGAATCAAAGATAACTATGGTTATGAATCAATTGAACAATAGACAATGAGAAATAAAGGGGTGTGTCCCTTAAACTCAAAAGGTTTGGTATCAATGAATATGCAATGTGAGTAAATCAAAATATGGATAATGGATACAATACTAAGGTTGTAGTTAAGATGGATAATAAGAAATGGAAAAATTTATTGGTTGTATATGTGGGGTGTATGACCAAATTCATGTGACTTAGACTAGTAGGAGGATACTAGATTATCACAAAAGGCTAATTGGATAAGTATTATGGATGGTGGATTTTTAGATGGATAAAAGGATATGGAGTATGAACTAGGACTATGCTTTGGGAAAATGGCCTAGATATTTGGAATGTAAGGGCTATGTTTTTGTGGGAATATTTCTTGGGGTGAAATTATGACCAAGGTAAAATGTATTTTAGCACTAAGATTATAAACTATGATTATCCTGAACTTGAAACTTTGTGTTTCAAGGATACTAATTGGAATTATATTTTCAAACAAGAAAAAATATTTTCAAAAATTGGACTTGATTGACTTGCTATAAATATTTACAAACAACCACTTGGTATGTACAACACAATTAAGAATACAAACAAGCATAGATTATTCAAGAAGGTTGTATCAATCCTTGTGGTCCCACAAACATGATCTCTATCAAGTGATGGATATCTAGGGAATACAAGGTTGTGTACCATATATGCACCCCTTACCTTGGAGGAAAAATCCTCACCTAAATTTAACTTTATCTCCCCACCCTAAAAGTACTTTTTGGGTAAGATTTGGGGCCCATTTCATAACTAATGCATACAAGGAAGGATAGTTAATGTTATAAAGCTAGGATTTATAAGGAATTGTAAGAGAATCCTCAAAATACTACAAGGGTATGTGAGGACTAATTCATGAATATACAAGTGAAAAATATCAAGTAGCCTAGAGTAGAGGGTAACCCACTCTTCCCCTTCACTTCCCCAAGGTATTAAGTTCTTGTGGGCTTAGCTTAAATGAAAAAATTCCCTTCCATGAGGCATGTGTTTTAATTCATCCCCCACTTTTAATAATTTTCTAGAATGCTAAATTTGAGGCCATCCCCTTGGTGTTAAAATCCAAGGTATCCCCCAAAAAATAAAATTAAAAAATGATATCTTTTTATTATCCTCAAGTTCAACCAAGAGTATGAGAGGAGAGCATATGCAAGATCAAAATTCAAGATTAAAAGATACACATAAATTATAAGCCCAAAATTGAAATATGAAAATAAATTTTAACCCAAATTTTTAATATAATAAATAAACAAAAACATACAAACCACCCACAAAATAAATGTAGATAATCAAGTCTTCGGAATATGTCCTAAAAAACCATTAGGTTAGTAGTTTGAGGAATGAAAGTATTCTTCACATAAAAATCATTGCATTCAAAGGTCACCTATAAAATAGAAAATAAGTCGGTCCTATTAAAAAATAAACATGAAAAATATGTTATTTATAATTTTTGATATATTTTTCAAATTTCTCAAAAATGATATTGTATACAAAAGTTGTTGATCTTTAAAATTTTAAACTAAAAGGATAAATTTGAAGGATTATACCTATTTTTTGGAGAAAAATCTAATAAAATTACATCATCCACAGTGTAGGGAATCAAATCAACTTTCCAACACACATTAACATTTAAAAATCTAATTAAAAACAAAAAATATGTCAATTTAACAAAAATGTGATTTTTAAGAAATTCAAATGGGATAGGGAGTGTTTAAGCCCCCTGGCGACTAGCCCTTGGTTGGATAGGTGACTATTACTAAGCGTTAAGGGGATAAAGATGTTTAGGTTCTAGTTTAAGCCCCTTGTGAGTTGGTTGCAATCATAAGTTGAATGTGTTTATGACCAAGGTCCCTAAGTATAGTCATTCTCTTTATAACCAATGTGAATGAACCAAACCTAGGAAAAACTTAAACATCACATTTTAACTCCCCTTAGTCTACATAATTTATGAATGGAGACATAGACTACAAACTAAGCTACATGGAGTATGAAGGACATGTATTTTTGTTAAATATAAATAAAAAATGGGTTGACATGTCCTCCCACACATACTTATGCCTTTGATGAACCCCATGGTAAACTTCAAACCCTCTTTCTTTTGCTAAGTAGATTCAACTCCTCTCATGTATATTCATTGGGTACATTAGTATGTATATCTACTATAATTTACCATATATACCCTTATTGTATTTAACACCCCCTATGCATTTCCTTTGCATATCACTCCTATGGATCTAAAAGGAAAACAAAATAAAAAACCAAAAAAATTAATGGAGCTAAACACCATAGATTAAAAAAATAGATATGTCATAATTCATCACAAATAAACTAAAACCTCATTAATAAGATGCATATGTGTCAAACCAGTTGTAATGATGTGTGGTATTTTTTGTACATTATAAATTGTATGTAGCCTTATAAATTTCATATGGTTATATAGAATTTTGTACAAATGGAAATCAAAGGCTCTACAAAAAAAAAAACTTCCTATAACCAAACTATTATTTTTTATGTATCAAAATTTTTCTATAGGCCATTCCAAATACAATGGTAAGATCTAATTTTCCCTCAATGTCACCTATAAAAACTTGATCTCCAAAACCAATATGAACCACATACAAATGAAATTTTATAGTCAAACCAAAGAAAATCCTTACATAAAGCATACAAAGATTTTTTTTAAAAGCAATAACACAAAAAATAAAACAATATTACTAATGAACTCCATTGTATATTTTATTTTCTCTAATTATAGTTTGGAATGTGGATTCTCTTGTGCAGAAAAGGTGCCTATTTTGACAACATATAGTTAGCTCAAATGGAAAATGAATGAAAAAGGATGGAATGATGCTTCAATTTATAAATTTTTAAGAGAGACAATGGATGGGATATGTGATGGGAATATCAATGATGGGGATGAATGAGAGGAATTCCTTAGGATTGAGGAGAGAATGGAGGTTGTTGGAATGTGAAGGGATAGGATTCACTTACCAAAAATAGTAAGTAGATGCTACCATAATTTTTAAGTAGATGCTACCATAGTAAGTAGGGAAAATTTTATTTAGTACCCCCTTTATTCTTGTAATTTGGTGGGGAGAATATAGCCATGATTTAATAATATTATTATTTAATTATCTTAGCCATGTGAGGTGTAAATTAGGTCTAATTTAATAACATTATTGAATTATGTGAGATGGAAAATGGAATAATTAAATAATAAGATTATTTAATTAGGTAGGAAAAATTAGGTGAAGGGGATTTGACTAGATGGTGTGATAATTTAGTTGATCTGGACAAGGGTGTACTAGGGAAATACTAGGTGTCTACAATAGGTACCTCAATTTTATTGTTATTGCTTGAGATGTATCCACTTTTATTTTGACATCCCTTTAATATCCTTGGAATCATTTTTTTTCCTCTATCACTCTTTCCACACTTCATAGTCTCTTATTGTTTTACTAACTTTCTATTTCTACCCTTACCTTTTGATAGTTGGATCTCAAATAATTATTATCCCAAAATCTCTTCACAAATAATCATAAATTCTCTTTTATTTGAAAAGATCCACTAAATATATATTTTGTAGAAAACCCCCTCTTAAAAACAACACAAAATATGGATTTTGGTCAAGGGGTTAAGCCCTTCATGGCATTGCTTCAATTTAGGTGATACAAAATTTGATCTTTTAATTAGTTATAAAAATCCTATTAGATAATAAATATTCACCCCATCCTTCTCGAAATCTATCCACTATATTAATAGTTAATTCCTTAACTATAACCATTGTAGCACCATCATCAACCTTCCTCTCCTTTTCCTAGTGTTGTAAGGGGGGACTAAAGCAATAGGAAAACAAGAAATGAATCGAAATAAATGAATTCAAAAAAGATCAAATTCCAACCATACTCATGAAATGAAGTTCTAAAATAACGAAATCAACAAACAATGTAATCCTAAAGATAACATAAATTGAATCCAAACCTTAAAACGTTACCATCCCATGTTGAAGTGTAATCTGTATTGATGTTGAATTGCATTGGAATCAATACAAAGACTTCATTTGTTGTTTTGCAAAAGTTTCAAAGTGTGTTAATGGTGAACTAGAATAAGAAGACAATAATTCCCAATGTGCTCAAGAATAAGTTGTTGAACGCTTCACTATGTAAATTCTAGATTATTCGTGAGAAGATAGAAGAACTTTTTATATATTTCAGGTTTCGAGATGAATGATCAAGATTTTGTAGTAAGATCTCATGATCAACAGTTGAAAACTGTTGAGAGGAAATAGATTGGAATGATTAGAGAGATTAGATTGGACTAATTGGGGGGATTGAAGAAATCAGGTTGAGTGGTTAGTGGGATTGAAGAAATCAATGGGATTGGAGAATAGATGAGTTAGTTAATCCATTAGAGTGAGAAATCAGTGATCGTGATTTGCTCAATCAAAAAGGAGGGTGAGGATAATTAATTAATATTTAGGGATGAACGTGCAAGTCATGTTTGACTTTAACAAATAAAGTTATGTTTGTTTGTTGACTATGTTGAATGATTTTGAATAATTAATTTAATTATTCAAGTTTAGAGAGGGGAAAATGATTTAATTAAATTATTAAGTGATAACAATTTAATTGATTTAGATGAATATGGTATATTAGCGACATAATTAAATAATTGATGTTTATTTAATTAATCAAGAGGAATAAAGTTAGATTAGGACATTTATTAAATAAATGAGATTTATTTAATTAGTTAGAAATGATGATTGATGACAAATTAATTAAATAATGTTAAATCACTTAATTAATAGATGAATATAAAATTTGATAATAATTAAATAATAATGTATTATGTAATCATTTAGGGAAGAAGGGTGAAAGTTAGTGTTGTTCGCCAGTCAGGACAATTTAGGGTATCTACATTTTTCCCCTCTTTGATACAATGAGATTTTGAGCATTGTGTCAAAGAAAATTCAAAAATTCCTATGCAAGAGTTGCCTCGTTATGCCCCGACGATGGTAGGATAGCATGGTGCCCCCTGAAGAAATTTGTTGAAAATTTTGGATAATAAGCCAATTTTTTTGACAAGCTAACTTGATGTGTTTAAGTGCAAGGACTGACAGAAGAAATGTTGACTAGAAGAAAATGTTAGTAAGAATTTAGAAGATAGAAGAAATTTTTTAGATTTTTATGATGTGTAAAATTGTTGAACACCCAGAATATTGAGGGGGGGGGGGTGAATTATTATTCTACTAAACCATTTAACTGCTAACCATCCAATAATGAAAACATATCTAGCTACAACAGTAAACAAAAACATGAAAGGAATCATAGCATCACATGACACATGAACACCAATATTTTTACATGGAAAACCCAAAATGGGAAAAACCACGATGATGATTAGCTCACAATATATTATAACAAGTCATAAGATATTATAGGGCACACTGCCAAGACACACTATCCTTGAAAGGCTCATAGCCTGAAATGATTACAAAAGAGTGTGGCTCACTACCAAAAGGATGAACTAATGAAATACACCTTCTATGTGTTGAGTTCAATTCCAATTAAGCTCTGGAAAACAAAATATTGCACCAGTTTTCAAGTTCATAGAAACTTCCAACAACTTCACACAATAACACACTGTTGCACAATACTGCTTGTAATTTTTGCATAACACACATATACATCTCTATCTATATGTCTCTATATCTTCTTTACAAAAAAAATTCATACATATATACCGACTTACATCAACATACATCAATTAGGTAGGCCTAATTAGATGTAAACATACTCGATCAAAAATAGCTTGTCGTCTCAAACCAAAACTTATTTGGTGCTCAAAATAAAACATGCAAGCCATAAATTAGGTTGGCCCGAACCTAATAGAGAACTCCTTAAACATTCACGAAGCGAATACCACATAACCATGTTTTCCAGAAGAAGACCCATACCAAAAACTGTAAGCCAAACTTCTATAATTTATATCTCTCAGCCTATTCAACCAAAATCATTGAAAACTTGTCCATAGCTGCAATTAATAGTCCCGATTAACATATTAAAATCACATAGGTAGATCTTATGGTATGAACAATTCCCAACCAGATTATCGGATTAGAGTACCTAAATCACTATTTACCGAATGGACAAAAACTGTCACAAACAAATGTTGGCATCAATGACAACACACCGAAGGGATTCTTCTTCATTCTTCCAAAAATATCCCCCTTTTTCATTGATGGCAACATGTGCCAAACGTATGGTAAGAAATCCCAAAGCCCTCAAAATTTTGGCAAAAAAGACTAAAGCCCTGATACGGCCATGTGGATGGATTTGTTGGTGGTCACTCCAGAAAAATGAAAAGATGTCTCGATGGATTTGGGAACTAAAAAAAGGAGAAGGTTGATATTGAGTGAATTGGGTGAAGAGGTGGACACCATAACTATCCCTAATGATAATGAGATGGAAGGTTTTCACCAAGGTGGTAGAAGGTCTAAAAGATTGGCCATGGCGGCGTCTAAAGTAAAGGAGAAGAAGAAAAATGATCAAAGTCCGGCGGAAAAATCCCAAAGTCCTCTAGAAAGTGTTGAGAAACAAGAAGATGAGGAAATTGATTCCTCTACTAAAGAAATTCCAGATAGTCTAGGTAGAGATTCAATAGAAGAAGAGAACTCGGGGGCTGATAGTGAGGGTGGTAAAGGTGATGAGGATAGGGAGGTGTCGCGGCAGGAGATGGTTCAGGATGAGGAGGAAGCTATGCAAGATGGAGCAGAGGATACTAAAAAAGAGGAAATTAAAGATGTTGACGATGTGAATGATAGATTCAACAATTTGGAGGAGAGGATCCAAATTCTAGAATAGAAGATTCTTGAGAAGGCGGAGGGAAGTAAAGTACAAACCCTGGAAAATAAGATTAATGGCATAATTGAGGATAGATTGAAAGTGTTGGAGAAAGGTGTACAAGCAAAAGGAAACATCCATAAAATTAAGAACCTGGAAGAAGTTGTCAAAAATGTGTGTATGGTCATGGACGCGGTGATGAAGAAAGCGGTTATGGCCACTGTCTCGGGGATGGGAAAAATCAAGAAACAACAGAAGAAGAATGCAATGGGTGATGGTGTGGACCTGGTTGGTAAGATGGAGCGGAAGGCCGTGGTGAATGGTACTGTTGAAGACTTGGTCAAAGCTTGGAAGCTGATCGAGGATGCATAGCCTATTTGCTTGGCTGTGCTGATTTATTCTATTTTTTGATGATTACTTCTTCTATGTTTAATTGGACTGTTGCTACTAGTTATGGCCGTGGGTGCCTAAACTTTAATATTTATAATGTTATGTTTATTCTTAGTAGGGAATTTAGGATGGATGTCTATAAGCACTGTAGTCGGTTAGTGAAGGATACTACTGTTGATAGTTTTGGTTTTTTTGATCCGTATGATAGAACTGAAATGTTTGATAGAAAAGGGATTGGTTAAGCTTTTTGTTGGGGGATTGGGAAGTCTAGTGAGCTTCCTATTTTTGTTGTTTCTCATCAGTAGTTGTTCTATTCTTGTTGTAATCTATTTGGGTCAAGGCCCTTTTTCCCTGCTTAATCAATCAAAAACATGTGCCAAAAATGAAGCAACAAAAATTGTTTTCACACTCCAAACCAAAATTGTGTGAACTCAACTCCCCCTTTCAGATTACATAAAAACAAAAATTTATTTACAAAATTATTTTATCCCTTCTTCACACAAATCCTTCTTCATACTAAACCTTCTCCTTACCAAACCTTCTCCCCCTTTTACATCAAGGACAAAGGGTAAACAAAAAATTTAACAAGAACTAGGAGCACCTTGTCCTTGAGAATGGCTTCCCAAGCAGGATTTCCATCATCCCAGATCCACTTTTCTCTGACAAGTGCTTCATGCAATGATTCTAGTTGTACTTACCACTCTTCTCCTTCTTTTGGAGTGGATGGATTAAGATTCATCTTGTCTAGTTTCTATGCATCCATTAAGGAACTTGATATAGGAATGTGTCTGGACATCACCAGATTTCCAAGTTTTCCAAACCACCTCATAGCATCTTCTTTTTTCCACTGTAGGGTGAAAAAATTACTTTGCAAGTCTACAATAGAAGTCCAAGCAGTATAATTTCTATCATTTGAAATCTTGTAGGTTCTAGAGGCATTGGTGAGTTAAGGATCCATTGAGTCCATTAATTTTTTAATGCCTTGAGTGACATCAAGCCATCACATGCAATATACAAACAATACCTAGGCTTCCTCTTCACAATCCTTAATCTCTTTCAAAATTTGCAACACCTTGTGTGCGATTGCACATTTATCCTGTAGAAGTAGTAACCTGCTCTCTAAAATTCTTGACTTTTCCTCTTTCTCAATCTTTATCTTAAAGTTAGAGGTATATTCTTTGACAGAATTAACCAAGAATTTTAAGTTTTCAATAGGCGCCAAGGAATCATCAATTGTGGCACCGGGGGAAGCCTCCTGCAAAGCCTTAATGGCTTCAATTACCAATTTAGTTCCTCTTTGATAGGTATGTTCAATTTCCTATGTTCCAAAGTTAAGAAAAGTACCACAAATCTGTATCCTTTCTACGAGTGACATCTTGCTTAGATCCACATAGCCTAGGTGTGACAAAAGTTGAATCAATTGAGGTGGTAGCACAGGTTGAATCATTGTTTTCCTTGTCATTCTTATGTTGATATTTAGTGTGTTTATTGGTTGTTTCCTTTGTATCATTCAGAGGAGAAAATGTCTCTGAAGCAATATGTGTATCACCAACCATATCCAAAAAAAAATTATCCTTTACTTTTGTAACATTAGCAGGCTCCTGAGCTTGAGTTGTATGAGATGAAGAACTAGTTCTCATCCCATAATTCTTTTCCATTTCCCTAACTATATCAAGAGTCTCTTGCCTCAACCTTTCAGTACTAACTTTCTCTTTAGTCATTAGAAGAGTGACTCTTTGTTTGACCTTGAACAACTTAGAACATTCATTTAATAGAGTAGCAACATCTTCCTCAAACAAGGAGGATCCATATGTACTCACAACATCAAATTTCATTTTTTCATCAATAGTTACAGCTCCATGCCTTCTTTGTAGTAAAGATTCCCATACATTTTGTCACCTTCTTCCTTATAGTTTCCATATTCTCATTAAAAATAACCATGTATTGAACAAAAGCATCTACAATTGTTTCCTTGTCCTTTTTAGTAACTTCATCAAATAACCTAGCAGTAGCTAGCAAATCCTCATATTCTATCATATTATTAACTAAAGCTTCCATCTTTAGAGGTGGACAATCACATACTAGAGGAGAGCCAAGCATGTCCTCCATAGGTTCTGATGTTCCCTCTTCTCTCTACTTCTCATGCATATTAATTTTGAAAGCTTCCATTTCATCTTTTGTTTCTTCTTCATCAGATAAGATTTCAACATTGTCTCTGGTTTCTACTTTTTCATTGTTGGTGGAGGTACTGCTTCTTCTATTCCTTTTCAACTATTTTTCTTCTTTCAATCAAAAATCAATTTATTCTTGTATAGCATCACTTATGCTCCTTTTTCTATTTTCCTTTTGCTTTATTATTCTTCCAGGAGTGACATATGGTGCAATAGGGGGTACATTTCTCTTCTTAGAAGATCTGGTGTTGGGTCCAGAGGAAGCAGTTACATCAACTATTGTAGGCATACTATGCTCTACCTTCTTTCCTTTTATTGTTGTCATTGTACTAGATGTTTTAGGTAATGTAGAGGTGGTGGTGGAAGATGCTCTTCCTAGAAGGCCCAGAGGGAACTTCAACTAGTCTAACCCTCTTTTCATTAGAAACTTCCTTCAGCCTATCAACATCATCCTTAGAGAGTGAATGCATTTGAAAGAATGCCTCAAAAAAAATATTTACTCTTTTAGCCATTTGAGGTGCTAAATTTTACAAATGCAATTCATTATATTTTTCTTCATATGTACCATGACAGGGTAGAGTGGGATCCTTAGGACTTCTTAACAACGTTTCAATTAGGCCCTTAGCTATTTGCTCATCAATGTCATTTCCTAGAGGCTCTATCCATAGATTCCTAGGCTCTACCACCTCTATCATGCACTCATTAGTGGACACAAGAAAGGTTATATTTCCTTTGCATATTTCTTTACTAGGCTCCTTGGAACTCTATCTCTTTCATACATGTTCTGAAAAACTACAAAGAATACAGTTAAAGCATCTCTTTGTGCTTTGAAATCTCTAAGACTACGCGGATGTTCAAATATTTAATGTCCCATTGGTCTGTTGTGATTCCATATAATGTTACTCCTTGTAGGTAGTTCTCTTAGAAAGTTGAATAGTAGGCAAACTACCAAAATTCCAAACTTGAATGCATACTTCTTTCTCTTAGTTTGGTTTAGGTTATCCATAAGTTTCCGTTAGAGCAACTCGCGCAAATCATAATCCCTTCCATTAACCACCATTTCATATGCAACATAAATTGTAGTTGCAAACACCAAATTACCTCTATTGGTAAAGTAGATTTTCTAACCAATCATGACTGCAGCATATCTTATAGTAGTGTTTGTAATGGGTTTGGTTGTTAGTGCTCTTCCATCTTATGTGGCACCAGTTAGTTTCATGACCACATCATTCTTCATAGATTTTAGCACTAGTATAGGTCTAGTGTCACAGAGACCAGTTACAACTTTAATCACTTCCTTAGTGATTACTCCAGCTACACTTGTCCACAAAAATTTATCATGTACTCTACTAAGAGCCATCCTTACAAAATTTGCATCCATTTCACAACAAAAATCTAGGAACCAATTCCATACATCTAGCTTCTTTCGTACAAGGTTTTCATATTCTGGATTCGCCAAGGAATCTCTCCAACTAGCTCCTTAAACCATTGATCCCTAAGCACTTGATGGTAAAATTCTTCCAATTTTGTATGAATGTAGGTTCTTGTATCCTCAGTTGGTAAAACACTACTCGAAATTTGCAAAAATGCACCCATGGGGTCCATATCATAAACCTTCCATGAAAATCTTTTGAATTTCAGTCGAGGTCTCTCAGAAGTTTCAAAAACAATGGGAGTGACCATTTTTCCCTCAAATTACTTGTATATTTTTAAGAAAATTGCTTCTAATTAAATCCCATAAAGTACAAATAGTTGTAAATACCTTTTTCAAGCTTCGATGAAAACTAGGGTTTGATACCAGACACTCTAATTGCCTTCAAATCGCTTCAGCTCGCTCTGCTTTCTTCCGAATATGTAAAAGTGATTTAACTCAACTTGAATTTTTACTTTATATTTTACCAATTTTCCCTATTTTTGCATTTAATGCATTCCACCTTCAAAAAGCTAATGAAACACCTTATAAATACACTGTAAACCCTAAAATGCTCCACAAATTTCCAAAATTGCATATTTTTTGTCAAAATATTTTTCAACACCTTCAAAATGACATTTTGCACCACATATCCTAGTGTCACTACTTGACACCTCTTATATTGAGGGTTTATAAGATTTCTTTGTAATTGCTCCCCCTAAATCTACTACTGGGTTTAGTTTTTAGAAGTAGTATCTGCACCAGATTCAGGTACAAATGCATTTGATTCATCGTTATTCTTAGGTCCTTTTTTCTTCCAAATTTTCTCCATTTCCTTTTTAACTTCAGTAGGATAAAATTTATTCACATTTTTGTTCCTTTGTTCCAGGTTTTATTTTTTCTCATTCTTACTTCTACAAAATTTTGAAATATGTCTTGGTTTATTGCAAGTGTAACACACAACATTTTTCTGACCAGACTAATTTGTAATTATCCTTGATCTGCTCTAATTAGCTTTATGTCCAAATGCATTACATGTGTAGCAATATCCTTGTAAAGATTGAATCATTCTACTAGTATTGAATCTATTCATCATCATTATCTGACTTCCGCACTTAGTAGCTCTATGTCCAAATTTATTGCAAGAAAAACATTGTCTAACAAAGAATCCAACTTTTTGATTCATTATATTTCTATATTTTGTTGCTCTATGTCCAAATTTATTGCATGAAAAATGAATACCATTGAAAGATAGGTACCTTTGAGTATTAGGTTGTCTGATGGGAATCCTTCCAAAATTGTTTCTTTGATTCTTGAATTTTCTACCATTGCCTTGAGTATTCCTTTGATTTTCAACCTTGTTAGTAATCTAATTATCCTTAGAGATTTGTCCTTCTTCAAGTATTAGACCACCTTTGTCCTTAAAGGGTTTCTGAAAAGCAATCAACTTATCCAACATTTTAGTACTTGCTTTGAATTTGTCTTCATGAGCTTTTGCTTTCACCAAGTCAGACCTTAGGGTTACCACTTCTTGTTCAAGCTTTGTACATTCATCAATCTTGCTCTGGATTTCAACTTTCTAACAATCTTCAATTATTTTATTTTCTTCCACTTATACCTTTAGTCTGGTGATGTCCTTATTTGCTTTCTTCAACTAATCACTTACTTCTCTATGCCTTTCTTTGAATTTCTTGATTTGTTCTCTCAACTTCTTGATGCAGTTATTTTCTTCTTTTAAGTTTTCCCTTAGAGTTTCTTTCTTATTTTCAATTTTGTCTAGATCATCAAGAGAAATATGGAGTTCTTCTGTTGCAGAGATTTCTTCTAAAGGAACAAGATACTTTTTTTTAGCCACGTTCAAGATCTCCCTTAAGCTATCAAACTTTTCAAAGGAACCAAGCTCTAATACTAATTTTTGAACACCCAAAATACTGAGAGGGGGGTGAATCAATATTCTACTAAACTATTTAAATACTAACCATTCAATAATTAAAACATATATAGCTACAACAGTAAACAAAAATATGAAAGGAATCATAACATCACATGACACATGAACACCATGACTTTTATGTGGAAAACCAAAAATATGAAAAATCACGGTGAGGATTAGCTCATAATATATTATAACCAGTCATAAGATATTACAGGGCACACTGCCACAACACACTATCCTTAAAATGATCACAACCTAAATTGATTAAAAAAGAGTGTGGCTCACTACCAAAAGGATGAACTGATGAAATACACCTTTTTTGTGCTGATTTCAGTTCCAATTAAGCTCTGGAAAATAAAATCCTACACCGATTTGTAGGTTCATATCAACTGCCAACAACTTCACACAATAACACACTATCACACACTACTAGTAATTTTTTCATAACAAACATATACATCTATATCTATATGTCTCTATATCTTCTTTACAAAAATCTTCATACATATATACTGAATTACATCTACATCAATTAGGTCAGCATAATTAGATGTAAACATACTCGATTCAAAAATAGCTTGTTGGATCAAACCAAAACTTCTTTGGTGCTCAAAAAAACAAGCAAGCTATTAATTAGGTCAGCCCGAACCTAATAGAGAACTCTTTAAACATTCACGAAGCAAACTCCGCATAACCATGTTGGCCAGAAGAAGACCCATACCAAAAATTGTAAGCCAAACTTTTGTCATTTATATCTCTCAGCCTATTCAACCAAAATCACTGAAAACTTGTCCATAGCTGCAATTAATAGTCCTAAGTAGCATATTAAAACCGCATAGGTAGATCTTATGACATGAACAATTCAGAACCAGATTACCGGAATAGAGTACGTGAATCATTGTTTACTGGATGGACAAAAACTATCACAAACCAATGTTGGCATCAATGACAACACATCGGAGGGCTTCTTCTTCATTCTTCCAGCAAAAACATGATGAGTTTGCTTTTGCTTCATAGAGACTTTTTATTTTTAGCAATCCTTATTAATGTAGCAAACAAACACGATGCACCATGGTATTGATAACCAAGGTGGTGTTGTATCTATTATGTAGAATTTGACTCCACAAACAAGGAGTATTTTTTTTCATACCAAACATACGAAAAACCTTGTTAGAGTGTATGGGTTAGAAGTTCAAATCATTTTCACCAGTGCATAGAGAGGTAGGAGGAACCAAACATGCAAGGTCGCTTTAGTTGCTTGAAATGACTTCCACACACACAAGGCAAGTATTCGCCATGGTAGTATTACAAAAATATCCAACAAACAAAGCAAACATAAATGACACTTAATTGCCCCCATTCCTTCCTCTCTAAATCCTTATGGAAATCCTTGAGAGATCCTGAGAATGATTCTATAAGATAAATCAAAAAGATAAAATAAAATAAAAAGATAAACAATGTTGTTGTATCACGTGTCATATCTGTTTTGAGGTTTCAAGATGTTATCCATTATTGATGATGTCTATTGTAGGAATGATCTATCTGTTAAGACATATCTCAATATGTTAATGGTGAATTTTCAATAGAAAGATAGTTAACACTTTGGTATTATTTTAGTTTGTTTGTGATCAAATCTTTGTGATTGTTTTCTTGAAATTTCTAGCTTTTGATGTTTTATTTGTTGTTTGTTTTGTCAAAGGGTGAAAATGACGATTTTGTTCATTATGGATGAATGTTTTATTGTGGATAGGAAAGATTTAGAAACAAATAGGAGAACCTAAAGGGACTAACCTAGTGCCTTGGGGGCTGATCAAAGATTATCCTTGCCTACGTGCAAGCTTAGAGACAACGTAGTTCGATATTTTAGTCAATGTGGCTTGTCCGGGGATGACCTACAATGTCTTTTTTGGGGGGTTTTGATGTTTTACGATTTTGTTTTGGATTTTTTTTTTTTTTGGATGTTTTTTATTTTGATGTTGATCATATGGATGAATGATAAAGAGATATCAATAAGGATATCAATAGTGTTTTGAGATCTTGTTGATAGGTCGACTAAAACCGATTGATTTGATTAAGTAATTTCCGATAATGATAACATTATTGAGGATACACAATAATGAAAAGATGGTGTTTTCATGATAGGAAAAACATGAGGATTGATACATCCCAAGATGATGGTTGATTGATCGGATAATGATTGATCAATATTTTTAGCCAGGATAGGAACAAGATACCACGTTGAAGTGTCAACAAGATGCAACTGATATGGATTTTTTGAAGTGTTTAGATGATGCCTAGATCACAACATGAGCTAAAAGACATAGATCAAGATTAATTATGAAGAAAGATCACAATGCGAGCTAGAAGACATAGATTAATATCTATTCTGAAGCAAGATGTCAGTACTTGCCCCCAATGTCTAGCAATGTGAAAAATGCAAGGATTATCTTGTGATTGGATAACATGTTCGGATAGAGTATTCCCCTTTGGAAAATGCCTCATGGCTTAGATAATGCTGGATAGGATAGGATAAGTGATAGTGACCCATGTCAAGATGTTTACCATAAGCAAATGTGAAGTGTACACCGAACCTTTTTCAAGATCAAGATAAGTTGGATTTTGATGAAAATAGGTTGATGAACGGTTCATGGATTTTTATTATGGATAAGATGGATAGAAGATGGATGGAATGTTGAATTTATTATGGATAGGATGATATGATTCTACTCAAAATGGCACATACAGATGCTTGATTCTACTCATGATTCCTGTTTGCCAGGTTTTCATCATGGTACTTGTCCAAAGCACCACTGTAGTGGGTTTCACTAGAGGATGATTTTTCTCTTAACTATTTTTTTTTTTGAATGTTTATGCTCATGTTGAACCACCTAGTGGTATTGATGTAGATGCTACTAGTGTTGATATAGGTTTTGTTTTTGTCATGATGTGCCAATGATATCCCACTTGAAGGAGTTTTTTTGCTAAGATACGAGCACTTGAATGTAAGCCCTAATAATTTTTGTCTTCTTTGTCAATATCGAAGTCAACCTTACCTTGATGCGTACATCATGATAGGGTGCCCTCAAAATCCTTATGATAAAGAGTTGTTTCCAATACATGGTCAATGTGAGATTTTGATATCATGGATGGTGAACTGTGTAGAGGGATATGAGATTCAGATGGATTTGTTGAGAGTTTCAAATCTTTGACTCTCCAAACTTGGGATGATGAGCAATGATGGGTGGATATGGAGATTTGATTGGGACCGACTTCTTGATATTCCTTGTAGGTCACTCTTAAAGCTTTCTTTTGTATTGTTGGACATTTTTTATGGATGAACCTCCCTTTTTTATTTTTCCCCATAGTTTCTTTGACTAATGGAGTTTGATAGGGATGATTTTCTTGATTTTTCTTTGGTATCCATTTGGATTTTTCTTGTCCATTTTGTTTTACTGATTATTTTTCTTCAATGCCTTGTTCCTTTCTTTGATATATTTTTTTCTCTTTTTGTTGGTCCCAATTTGAGGGTTGAAATATGTGTGGATGACGATTCATGATATGAATGGTTGTAGCATTGGTAGCAATTACATCATAAAGACCCTTTGTACTCCCCATGGTGGTGTTTACATTAGATAAAGTTGCCCCTAGTATTATAGAGGTATCATTTATATGTTTAGATTCCTTAATTGTTGAATATCCAAGACCTTGTTTCTTAGTACTGTTAATAATCTGAATTGGTTCTAGGATACCCTGTTCATGTAGGCCTAATCCTCTACCTTGACAATGCATCCATTAAAAAAAATTATTTGCAATAGGATATAATTTACCTTGGAAAAAAGGTGCTAATCCTTCTCTTCTCTACTATGGATCTTCAAAAGTGATAGCTTCTTCATTGATAAGATAGATTGCTCTGACAAAGGTAAGTGATCCAAGTTTATAAGTGATAGGATCCTTAATAAATTTGATAACTTCTTGATTAATATATTCTTCTTGATCCTATGAAATATCATATTTTAATGTTTTTTCAAGAGGTGTTGATGATTCACAACCCACGTAAAATTCTTCCTCATTGTTCATTTTTGATATGCCTTCACATGATTTTTTTGATTCATAACTTATGTAGAAGTTTTCTTCATGATACATTTTTGATGTCTTTGGATTCTACTATGTCTTGATCATGTGTAGAGATGTCAAGGGTAGAAGATTCTTGTTCATTGGTAATGATGTCAAGAGTACAATACTCTTGTTTTGGATGAAGATCATATACATATCCTTTAGGAAAAATCATCTCATGTGTAGATGTATGTTCACTTGGTATATGGATTTTTTCTTCTTTTGGAAAACATTGGATGTCTTGGAAGATATCTGCAAAGTCATTATAGTATTTTGATAATAGGGATTCTTGATCTTGACTTTGTGTGGTATTATCTTTTATATGCTTTGGTTGGCACTCTTGACAAGAATCAATTTCAAAGAAGGGATTTCTTTTAAAGGATACTTGGATTTCCTTGAAATGTGGACATATGGGTGATAGCTCTTGGCTTATATTTCTTGTATTGGGTATAAGTGTTGGATTAAGATTCTCTTGATCATCAATATGTACTACCATGAGGTTGGATGATGTCAATATATCTTGAACTAGATCATTTCTAGAATTTGGTGATTGATTTTGATCATGATTGGGATTAAATTCTTGTTGTATGTCCTCTTGCTCATTGGATGATGTAGAGACATTTTCAACATGATCATTGGTAGATAGCTCTTAATCATTGTCTTCAACATTTGAGATATTGTTAATGTTTTCAACCATGATAGCAAATGATGCTAATATTTCTTGAATTGGATCATTATTAGACTTTGGTGATTGATTTTGATCCTTCTTTGGGAAAGATTCTTGATGTATGTCCTCATGCTCACTAGGAGAGGTAAAGACATCTTCAATGTGATTAGTGGTAGATAGATCTTGATCATTTTTGTCAAGTTTTGAGGTTGAGACATTGCCACTGTTATCATTAGTAGTTGAACCTTGAATGTTGTCTTCAAAAACTATTTCTCCTTGATCAATAAGGTCATGGATGATATTTTTGAGTTTAAAACAGTCTGAGGCATCATGACCTTTTTTGCTTTATGATATTCACAATAAGTGTTGTCATTGTACCCTAGGGTTTTGAAGATATGTTCATAATTACCTATTTATTTTGGAAGTGTGATAAGTTTAGCATTGACTAATGTGTTTAACACTCCCTCAATTGGCTCCCCTAAATGAGTGTATTCACATTTATCAGTGTGGTTGGATTGTAAGGCTTGTCGTGGTGGAGATGATTTTTGTATTTGAGATGAAATTTCTTGTTGGTTTTGAGATTGTTGGTTTTAATGATGTTGTAGTTGATGATTTTGATGTGGTATTGTTGATTTGGAGTTTGATATTGTTGATGGATTTGATTTTGATGTTAATGGGTGATCTGATTTTGATTTTGTGATAATTGGTGTTGTTGATTCACTTGATGTTGTGGAAATATACTTTGTTGTTGATATGAATCAATGTTTTGATGATATTAGAAGTGTTGTTGGCTTGGATATTGAGGTTTTTGTGGAATGATGTTTGTTTGTTGTTGAAATTCAATGTCTTGATGTTGAACATGTTGTTGATGATATGTCATGTTTTTATTTTGTTCAAGTGTGTCAACTATTTTATCAATTACATTTAAGGCAATCTAATGTTGTAGATTTTTCCCTTGATGATGATTTTGAAACCCTTAATAAGAGTGATTTTGATATGAATGAGGATTTTGATTGAAATCAACCATGTGACAAGATGCTCCAAAACCTTGATTAGGGGAATCCATATTTGATATATCATTGAAATTTGTAGTATATGATGACCCCATGGGTGTATAGAGTGGAACTGGATTTGGGTGATGGATTGGTATTGACATGTTTTGGGGATAGTTGGATGTTTTGATATGATGCTAATCTTTAGGACACAAAGTGTACAAGACTTGGACTGATATTTTACTCTTCTTTTCTAAAGGATATGTTGATGATCTACTTGAACTAGCCTTGAGGTTGCAAGCAAATGTTAATATCTTAGAAATTGAGAGTAAGGGAATAATCCAAGTTTTTGTGTTTATTTTGAATCCTAAAACTAGGTTGATTTTCTGATTTCTGATTTAGGGATGTGGAATGAAATTTTGATAAGATATTGTATGAATGTGGATGTCCAAAATATTTTATGAGTCTTATGCAAACCAAGTCTAAAATAAAGGATGGCAATGTTGTATTTTGACTAACAAGTTTGATGATGTTTTCTGATAACTAAATGGAGTATGAGGCCAATGTTGAAAATAAATTGTTCTTCACAAATTTTTGAGGCCAATCTATAAGTAGGTCAATAGTGGCGTTCCTTATTTAAAGCAATAGCGATAATGTTTTAGATCAATAGTGGTTCTGTGAAAATGCAACTGCAACAAAGTTTAGCAAAAGCGACTTTATTTTGACAGTGATTTTCAAAAACTAGAGACAGAAAAAGTGAATATTTTGACCAAAGTGAGCAATATTTAGGTCAACAGTGGTAAAACTCCTGCAATAATGAATCTATTCAATTATTTTCAATTTTGTGTGATGGCAGTTTGTTGGAAAGGTTTGAAATTTTGAGATGTTTGATAGATCTATATTTTTGGGGAGTATTTTCTAAAATTTGGTAAGGGATAAAGCACATCAATCAAAATTGTAAAAACTTACCGTAATTTTTTAATGATGAGGGGCCAAAATCGGTCCATGTTTAAACTGGTAACAACATCGAACCATATCAATCAATATTATCCCTAAGTTCAAATTGGCCAATGGTGACACTTTCAAGCCCACAACTTGGAAGCTCCTTCGAAGTAAGGTAGGGACACCCTTCCAAGTGTATACACTTAAGTCTTTCAAGAATGGATAGATAGGGGCCTCCAATAATGGAAGGATGGCCCAATCACCCTCTCCCTAGAAAGCTACAAGTAATTTATACAAGCCAAATATTTTTGTCTCAATTCAAGGGAGTTCATATGGTGAGTAAAGTTCTTCAAAGTACAGTGCACATCTCTTGCACTGAACTGTGTTTCCAAGTAGAATATCTCAATCAAAAGGTTGGTAAAACTACTTTAAATCTCCTAGTCACCACTCAGGGGACTCAACGCTTGGCTAAATTCCAACAAGCTACTTAAAGCTTTAACCACTCCTACTAGGGGCTCTATATACCTGAAGGTACCTCTCTATTCTGAATGGACTTTTGACCAAGTAATCGTTGGTTAGATCTTGGTGTTTACCCTTGATTGATTTATATAGTGGCCTAAGGGAAAAACCGCTTTGAGTCACCTTGAGTTCTCCAGTGTTGGATGTATCTCAATTCAGGCCTGATCTAAAGGTAATGCTTGTAAAGTAAACAAATGCAAAACCCAAAGTGATTTTTTTCACCCAAGATCATCAAAATATGTGAGGGGAGAGGATACACGCTTGGTTTTCCAAGCACGGTGAACATGGTATACAATCCATAGCAGTTTCTTTTTAGGCCCAAAATTTCAAGTGTGTAAAGATATCAATTCAATTTTTAAGTACACCAATTTCAAAGCATTTTAGAATTTCAAGAAGGATATAGAAATGTGCAAATCAAAATTTATTTGTTCCATTTATAACACCAAAATAAATGTTTCTAATCATGTTGTTTGTCTTAAAGAGTCAACAAATGAAACTATGTTCATCTTTTAACCATGTCAAAATGAAAAACATTTGATTTTAGGAGCACTAATTGAAATGTGAGAGTTTGTCTTGTTCAATTTTAAGTACCAATTGAAATGTGAGAGTTTGCCTCATTCATTTTTAAGCACCAATTGAAATGTGAGAGTTTTCCTTGTTCAATTTTAAGCACCAATTGAAATGTGAGAGTTGCCTTGTTCAGTTTTTAAGCACCAATTGAAATTTGAAAGTTGTAGGTTTAGTTTTAAAAAGCACCAATTGAAATGTGTAAGTTATAGGTTTAGTTTTGAAAACACCAATTGAAATGTGTTTTAGCTACAAGATGCTTTTAAAATTTGAAATATCTTGGACCTCTCGCCAAATCTGCAATAAAATTGTTAGTCTTTCTCATGAAGAATGTGTCATAATCCTACAAGGGTTGACCAACATTTAGAAAATTTCCAAACACAACAATCAATCAATTGTTAAGGTTGGGTAAATTGTGAAATCAAAGAAAAGTTTTACAAAATTGATGAATTCAGAAAATACAGCAATAGTGAACCTGTTACCTGTAATAGTGAACTTGTTTTTAGTGCAATAGCAACCAAGTTTAGGTCAAAATTGGCTCTATAAATTTTAGTTAAAATACCCCTGTTTAGAAACCTGCAACATAAAAAATGTCAATAGCAATCAATTTTAGGTCAATAGCAGCCAAGTTTAGGTCAATAGCAACCAAGTTTAGGTCAATAGTGGTAAAACAAAAGCAGAAAATGTGTTCAAGTTTAGAGAAAAAATGTTCTAGTTTAGCAAAAATGATTCTTCAAAAAGGCATTTGCAACCAAGAACCTACAACTACTTATCAAACTCAAAGAAAACATTAAAGTTAAGGACCTAGGTGCCACCGGGTGTGCCAAAATGTTGTAAGGTGGGAATAAAGCAATAGTAAAACAAGAAATGAATCGAAACAAATCAATTCAAACAAGATCAAATTCCAACCATACTCCTGAAATGAAGTTCTAAAATAATGAATCAACAAATAATGTAATCCTAAAGATAACAAAAATTGAATCCAAAACATTAAAACAAAACCATCCCATGTTGGAGTGCAATCCGTATTGATGTTGAATTGCATTGGAATCAATACGAAGCCTCCATTTGTTGTTTTTCAAAAGCTTCAAAGTTTGTTAATGGTGAACTAGAATAAGAAGACAATAATTCTCAATGTGCTCAAGAATTAGTTATTCAATGCTTCACTATGTAAATTCTAGATTATTTGTGAGAAGATAGAAGATTGTTTTATATATTTTAGGTTTTGAGATGAATGATCAAGATTTCATAGTAAGATCTCACGATCAATGGTTGAGAACCGTTGAGAGGAAATAGATGGGAATGATTAGTGGGGTTAGATTGGACTGATTGGGGGGGTTGAAGAAATTGGGTTGATTGGTTAGTGAGATTGAAGAAATCAATTGGATTGGAGAATAGATGAGTTAGTTAACCTATTAAAGTGAGAAATCAGTGATCGTGATTTTCTCAATCAAAAAGGAGGGTGAGGATAATTAATTAATATTTAGGGATGAGCGTGCAAGTCATGTTTGACTTTAACAAATAAAGTTGTATTTGTTTGTTCATTATGTTGAATGATTTTGAATAATTAATTTAATTATTCAACTTTAGAGAGGGAAAAGTGATTTAATTAAATTATGAAGTGATAACAATTTAATTGATTTAGATGAATATGGTTAATTAGTGACATAATTAAATAATTGATGTTTATTTAATTAATCAATAGGAATAAAGTTAGATTAAGACATTTATTAAATAAATAATATTTATTTAATTAGTTAGAAATGATGATTGAGGACAAATTATTAAATAATGTTAAATCACTTAATTAATAAACGAATATAAATTTTGATAATAATTAAATAATAATGTATTATTTAATCATTTAGGGAAGAAGGGTGAAAGTTAGTGTTGTTCACCAGTCAGGACAATTTAGGGTATCTACACCTAGATCTCTTTCTTCATCTAAATCACACTTATACTGACCACATTATCGAAATAATCCACACTAAAATTTAAAAAAAAATCACTTTGAAATCAATGGTATTAAACCATCATACCCTTTAGTTATGGTAACCCTAAGGTTTGATATATTTATTATAAGACATGACTTTTGAGTCAAATATTCTACTCACATAGCACACATGCTTCCATGACCTACTAGACCTTTCAAACCTTTCATTTACCAACTCTTTAAACCCATCATAATCCTTCAATTTTTCTACCATCCTTATCAAGTTTTCTTTGGTTTTCCTTATCCAAGCAAGTAAACTCTCTAATGTAACATCATAAGTAAGAAATAATATTTTTCCTTTTGATTCTGAATTATCTAGAATTCTTATGAAACCCTCCTAGAATGATCTAACAAGGATACTCTATCCTTCTCAATCCTCCTCATATATATTTCCTCTTTCTTGAATCTCCTTTAATTTCATCTTCTTCAATGCACATCTTAATGATCATTTCAATTTTCTCCCTTTGGCCATAGGTATTTATTATTTAAAATTGCATTCATCCTTTTATCCACCCTTAATGGCTTAAATTAGACCTACCTTAGTGGTTACATCTCTTTGATATCCTTTTAGGATCCCCTTTTCCATTAATCATCTCCTAGGTGCCTAAAAACTAGAACCTAGAGTATTTTGTCATAAACCATAAAATTTGGTTCCTTATTAATTATAATCGTTTCTTCATAAATCCTTTACCATTGTAAAAGATTTATTTTATATTTTAACCTCCCCTCATCACTCTACTAGGGTCTCAACAAGAAAAATAAATGTTGGAAAGAATGGGATGTAGATCAAATATTTGAGCTTTAATTTCTTGAGATTTGTAGTTATTCCCTAATAATAAGGTTAATGGAAGGTTTATGGCTCATGAAATAGATGGATTCTAAAGAAAAAAAGATGAATAACCAATCACAACATACATTCTAAAAAATTTCAACTACACATCATGTATCATAACTCATCATACACTCAATATATCATTACGCAATACATAACTATATTTAAACCATAATATATATTTGCTAAAATATTATTTCTTATCTATCATTCTTTACTTACAATATTTTCCTCTTTCCCCTATTAAATATCTCTATTTTCCTCTCTTTTACTCATAAATATGTGAATGTTTCCCTTGCTCTTGATACACCTCTTGGACATTCTTAGGTTGGATAGATATGCCATAGTTGAATTTTAGTAGGTTTAGATTTTTATTTGGTAGGGGATTTGTATAAAAAAATCTTTGGTGCCCTTGCAAGGAATTTCATCATTAGCCTCCATTAGATAGCCCTTTTGGGTTTCAAGCTAATGGGAGAGATGCAATTTTATCCTTCCAACATAATACTTCATGAATATTTATACATATTTAAGGAAATAGAGACCTCTTTGGAAGATATTTTCTCCCATTAGGTTTGGTTAAGATCATAATAATGTACCCTCTTGAGAATAAGTAGATTATGTAGTCTCCATGGGTCTTCTGATTTTTGTTAGCCCATGAATCTAAATTATTTATAATTGTAGACACCTAAAAATGTCTAACACATTCTTCTAATTCATCATCTCTTGTCATCATCATGCATCACACATCATGCATTCTTCTAATTCATCATTTTGAATCATTATCGTTTATCACCACTTTCATCACTGTTAATTAAATAATTTCTAGTTATTTGATTAAACTTACCACTTTCCCTCCATTGATTAAATAATTTTGAATTATTTAATTATTTCATCATTTTCCCCTCCATCACCTTTAATTAAATATTTTTTAATCAATTCATTCATTCATTCATTTTCCCTCATCCATTTTAATTAAATAATTTTTTAATTATAATTTCAAATATTCTTCTTATCCACATAATTAAATATTTTTTAATTATTTAATTAAATCTTGTATTATCCTCTTATCCACATAATTTAGTTAAATATCATGCATTCTTTCTCATCTCTCATAATTAAATAATTTCTTAATTATTTAATTAGTTAATTATTCCTTCAAGATTAAATAAACTATTTAATTTATTTAGTTGCACATTCCTCCAAAAATAAATAAAATATTTATTTTATTTATTTCTCAATAATAGCATGTCTTATCTTTATTCTTGTAAGCCCTAAATTTAGAGACCAAGCTAAATTTAGGGATCATTCCTAAAAATAGTGAGTGAACTTCAATTCATCTTTCCATGCAATCCCATGCACATCTTCTTGATCTCTCATGCATCCTCATCTATCAATCTGATCTCACATCTCATGTCATTGATCTCACATCTTGAAATCCTATAAATCAAATATACTTTGATCATTCAATCCCTCCTCAAATTGGCATCCAAACTCCTATAGCACATTATCATCAATCTTTCTTTTGCACAAAAAAGTTATGCTAAGTTTATGAGCAATCCACATACCATATAAAAAATAATAATCTAATACTTTTGACAATGGAGTAAGGCTTGGAATTTTTGGGTGAGGTAAAGTAGGTTAGTTTAGTTTGATTTACATTATTGTTATTTGATTGCTCTCATTTGATTATTGCTATCACTTTCATTGGTAATAGATCTAATTCAATCATTGGATTTAGGGTTTTATTGATTTGATCTTCATTTGCTATTAAATAATTTTATTGTTCTCCATATTCTTGTTCAACCACCAAATTAATCTTATCTCTCAGGTAGATTTGTTGAAGTATTTATTATCCAAAGCAACATTGATAAGATGCATCGATAAATGGGTCATGATACTTAACGGATTTGACATAGAATATATAGGTAGGAAAGCAATCAGAGGGCAAGTCATAGTGGATCAATTAGCTAAAGCACAATTATATGATGGTAATCCTCTCATATTATATTTTTTAGATGAATCAGTCTTCACTATCACTCTCACAAGTCAATGGAAGTTATACTTTGATGGATCACATACCCAATATGGTTTAAGGGAAGGAGTTCTATTTATCGCACCTCAAGGTGATTGAATACCAAAGTCATATCAATTAGCATTTCCATGCACAAATAACATAGCCGAGTATGAAGCACTTATTACAAGACTAATAATGACTATACAATTACAAATAAAAGAGTTATATGTCTATGGTGATTCACAACTAGTGATTAGATAGGTCAATGGTGACTACCAAACAAAAGAAGACAAATTTCTCCCATACAAGAGAATGGTTGATAGCTTCAAATAGTATTTCACTACTATCTCATTCAAGAAAATACCTAGAGTCAATAACAAGGTCTTAGATTCTATGGAAACTATTGCCTCTCTCCTATACATGCCTCATAATAGTCACAGATGCGATTTTTTTGTTGAGAAATTATCGGTGCCAACATTTGAGGTCCCTGAATCTGAATTTGTGTACAAAATTGTTGGTCCTAATCCCCCTTGGTACCATGACATTTATACTTATCTAAAAAATGACCTACCATACCACCTAACCTTACCATGAACCTTAAGAGAACCTTTATACACCAATCATCTTACTTCACCATTCTTGGTGGCACCTTTTATCGAAAGAGTCTCAATGGTACATTGCTTAGATTTCTTAACTCAGAAGAAGCTACAACTTCTCTACATTAGGTACACAAAGGTGTTTACGGGTCGCATTCTACTAGCCCTACCCTTCGTAAGAAGTTACTAAGGATACGATACTATTGGCCTACCTGTTGACGTGGTTGTTACACACAACACAACATGCAGATAAAGCTTTGCCAAATGAATAAAGGAACCTATCTATCTTGAAAGAACCACTAAGATTTCCTATTTAAATGAAATCTTAGCTACCCCAAGGATTGAGAATGTCAAGTCTTGATGTACTAGGTTTGCTCAGGGTTCGTTGTGAAAATTTTTGTTAATCATAAGGGGCCTACTGGTATGAAACTTTAAACTCTCAAGAAATTGAGTAATGTAAATATTTAATAAACATGGAATGCATTACATTTCATTTTAGTATTTTAAATCATTCAAAAAACTAAGAGAGAAACCATTCAATGAAAGATTAGGTAAGAGAGAAAAGAGCCTAAGTTAAATGCTCCCAGCTATTATCTACACATTTACCAAGAAAATAATAAATCAAAGCATAAACCATTTTGCATCTCACCAAACCACTTCACAGGTACATACCAAATAGTGCAAGAAGTTTAAAGAATAAAATTGTTCATTACTAAAATAGTATCAACATACACCTGAATCTGGCGTAACACATTGGCTTTTTCGATAGGAATAAACAATACTCAGCTACATATGATTTATGATCAAGAAATAGCTTTCAAAATACTTTCATATTAGAAAATTCTATGGTAAACACAATTTTTTATAGTGGAATTGAATAGAAACATGAAATAGAAGTAAATTTGGTGATATACCAATCTTAAGTCTAATGAGTTCAACAAATTTTGATCCTTTAAAAGAACAACTCCCTGCCTTTTATAGAACACAAGGAAGGAGTCAAATTCAAAAGAACATGGATTGGAGTTATTGAACCAATCAAAATATAACATGTGGCACCTGGGCACAATTAGCCTGCTAGCGGATATTTTTTTCCTTCAAGAAAATCCAATCAAAATTTCCTTTGACTTTCAAAAACGATCATTGAATGCACAAGACTACAGTTAAAGGAGTGTTGGATCCCTTTTGATCTTCATCACCTATAATAACAAAATTTTAGCTTCTTCACACAAAATTCTTTCCTTCAATGTTGAGTCCCACATCTAGGAAAAAGAATCCCCAGGAACGAAGTTCTAGAAAAACTTTAAGTTTTGCTAGCTTTATCCAAAAACCAGATTCTTATTCTTTTGATTCCCTACTATCCGCTCTTAGGCACCCTTAGCCTAGTTCGTATTGGGCTTTGTTTTGGTTAATTGAGTGTTGTTACTATTTTGTATTCTCTTAATGACCTCTACCAATACCAGACTTTCCACACAATATCTTTCCTTAAGTCATCACCATTTCTGCATCATGCATCATTACACAACACTAGTTATCAAGTAAAATATTATGCCAACTAATCAATGTATTCACAAAATAAACCATTATTGCATCCCACATTAATTCATTTTAAACCACTTGAAAAAAAAAATTATAAGCATAGCAATGATTTCCTTTTAAAATTGTGGTTTTTCAGTTTAGAAGCCTTAGGGTTTTGAGATTCGGAAGATTAACACTTTGGGTTCGAAAAAAAAATTGACTTGATATTGGATGCTTCCCTTAGAGAAATATTTCTTGGAGGCTTACCATTCAATTGTTACCTGATCAAATATTGATTAAATTCATAATTAGCAATTACTCCAACTTTCTTGTGTACTTTCTTGTGTACTTTCATTTAATGCCCTGTTCCAACCATGCTCTACTAAATTTTCACCCTACAAAGCTTCAAGGTACTCTATAGTACCTAAGTCTTACACCAGCTTACCCATCGAAACATAATGTGATGTACTTCCTGATACACTTATCCCAGCCCAAATCTTTCCCAGTATGCATATCACCCCCACTCTTGTATACTTTCACCTTGCTTGGAGCGTAATCACAAGATTACCCTTTATTTAACCAATCGAGAAAATTTTGAAAATTTGGGTCCCTATGTTACCGAAGGTAACTTGGGGTGTGTTGTGTAACCACACAACAATTAGCAACCCACATAATCAATCACAAAAATAAAGAAACTGATTATGCATCAAACTAAAACTTATAATTATTTTCCCAGGATAACTTACCAACCCTATTTCATTTTTAGCATAGGAATTATGCAAATCCCAATGGATTATGAGTGTGTGCTTTGATTATTCCCTTCTCTGAGAATCAGTAAAGGAAGCTAGGATATCTATACCAACCTAGATAGTTAATTTTAACCCTTTAAGCCAACCTTGGATATTGTTGTTGGAAGAATAAAGAAGAAACCCTTCGGTGTGTTGTCATTGATGCCAACATTGTTTGGTGACATTTTTGTTTGATCCAATAAATAATGTTTATGTTACCTTGATCTAGTAATTTGGTCCAAAATTTCTCATAGTAAGACATTGGCTTATGTGATTTTAGTATGTTATTCAAGACTATTAAATGCATGAGTGAATAATTTTTCAACAACTTTGGTTGAATGAGCTAAAAGATACGTTTGACAGAAGATCGACATATAGTTTTCTACTCAGAGTTATGCAAAGTGGAATGAGCCTTCCTCTAGATGACATGGATAAGTGGTATGTAGATTAAGTTTATATTAAAGATGTCCTTTTTAGGTCCATGTTGACCTAATTTATGCCTTTCACATTTTGGTTTGAGCACGAAAGAATTTTTGTTGAGCTGACAAGCTATTTTTGAATTAAGTATGTATACATCTAATTAAGCCGACCTAATTGATGTGTAAGGATGAAATAGCATATATATATGAAACATTTTGTACTAAAGGCAAGAGATATGTGATATGTGACAAGTAATGCATAATAGTGTGTGAACTTATATGTATGAGTTCAGTATCAAGGTAGAAATGCAGTATATGTTGTGAACCTGCAAATCAGTGCAGGATTTTGTATTTTAGAAATTAATTGGAACTGAACTCATCACATGAAAGGTGCAATCCATCAGTTCAATTTATGGTAGTGAGCCACACTCCATTTTGTAATCATTTCAAGCTATGAGCTTTTCAAGGACAGTGTGTCCTAGCAGTGTGCCCTTGTAATATCTTATGACCAGTTATAATATATTGTGAGCTAATCCTCACCGTGGTTTTTCCCATTTTGGGTTTTCCATGTAAAAATATTGGTGTTTATGTGTTGTGTGGTGTTATGATCTCTTTCATATCTTTATTTACAATTGCATTTATATGTTTTATAATATTTGGGTGGATAATAGCTAAATTGTTTAGTAGAATACTAATTCACCCCCCTCTCAGTATTCTAAGTGTTCAACAATTGGTATCAAAGCTTGGTTCCTTTAGAAAATTCTAATACGTTGAGGAAGATCTTGAAGTTTAAACACATGGCCAACAAAATGTGTCCTATTCCTCTAGAAGATATCTCTGCAATTGAATACACTAGAGATGACTACACAATTGACAAAGATGAACTTAATGTTTCCCTTGAAGAGCTGGATAGAATTGAAAGTGAGAGAGAAATTTTGAAGGTGAACCTGAAAGAAGCAAATGAATGCATCAATAAGTTAAGAGAGAAAATCAAAAATTTTAAGGAAAGGCATAGAGAAGTCATTGATCAGTTGAAGAAAGCAAATGAGGATATTACCATATTAAAATTGCAGGTGGAAGAAAATAGGAGAATTGAGGACTGTCAGAAAGATAAAATTCAGAGCAAGACTAATGAATGCATCAAGCTTGGACAAGAAGTGGTGACCTTGAGATCAAACCTTGAGAAATCAAGAGCCCATGAGGACAAGTTCAAAACAATTACCACAATGCTAGATGAATTGATTGCAATTTAGAAACCTTATAAGGATAAAGGTGGTTTGGGTCATGAAGAAGGAAAAAGTTCAAAGATAAATCAGACATCTAACAAGGCTAACAATCAAAAGAAAACTCAAGGTAATGGTAGACAGAACAAGAACCAAAGAAGAAATACCAAAAGGACTGCTATCAGACAACCTAATGCTCAAAGTTACTCATATTTCAATGGTATTTGTTTTCCATGCAATAAATTTGGTTATAAGGCAACAGAATGTAGAAGTAGAATCAATTAGAATGTTGGATTCTTCTCTGGATAATGCTTTGCATGCAATAAATTTGGACATAGAGCTACTGAATATAGAAGTCAGATAATGATGATGAATAGATTCAATACTAGTAGAATGATTCAATATTTTCAAGGTTATTGCTACACATGTAATGAATTTGGTCATAAGGCTCACCAATGGAGATCAAGGATGAATTCAAATCAATTTGGTCAAAATAATGTTGTGTGCTACACCTATAACAAACCAGGACATATTTCAAGATTTTGTAAAAGAAAAAGTGGAAGGAAACCTAATTTGGAACAAAGGAATAAACTTGAGAATAAAGTGGATCCTATTAAAGTCAAGAAGCAAATGGAGAAAATTTGGAAGAAAATGGAAGACCCTGAGAATAAGGATGAATCAAATGCATCTATACCTACATCTAGTGTAGATATTTCTTCTAAGAACTAAATCCAATAATGGGTTTAGGGGGAATAATTACAAAGAAATCTAATTAACCCTTGATATATGAGGTGTCAAGCAGTGACACAAAGATATGTGATGTAAGATGAAATTTTGAAGGGGTTGAAAATTATTTTGGTAGAAAACATGTAAATTTAAATATTTGCGAAGCGTTTTAGGGTTTACAAAGTATTCATAAGGTGTTTATCAGCTTTTTTTAAGGGTAGAATGTAATAAATGTGAAATTAGGGAAGATTGGTAAATTATAAAGTGAAAATTTAAGTTGAGCTATATCAATTTTACACATTTGGAGAGAGAAGAGAAAGTTGAAGGAGTTTTAAAGGAAATTCAAAGCATCTAGCATCGAACCCTAGTTTCCATCAAAGCTTGAAAAAGGTATTTACAACTATCTATACTTTGTGGGTTTGCATTAGAAGTAATTTGAATTAGTATCTATAAAATAATTGAGAGAGGAATGACCACACCAACTGTGGTTGAGGCTTCTGAGAGACCTAGACTGAGATTCAAAAGGTTTTCATGGAAGGTTTATGACATTGACCCTATCAGTGCATTTTCACAAATCCCAAATCATGTCTTTCCTACCAAGGACACTAGAACCTACATTCATGGGAAATTACAAGAATTTGACCATCAAGTTCTCAAGAATCAATGGCTAAAAGAATTAACTGATAAGCTCATAGTGAATCTTGAGTATGAAAACCTTGTACGAAAGAAGCTAGATGTGTAGAACTGGTTCCCCAAATTTTGCAGTGAAATGGATGTGAAGTATGTGAGAATTGCACTAAGTAGAGTGCATGATAAGTTTGTACAAACAAGTGTGCCTAAACTAAGTACTAAAGAGGTGATCAAAGTTGTGACATGACTCTATGATACTGGACCCATGCCAATGCTGAAATTTGTGAAAAATGATGTGGTTATGAGGTTAACTAGTGCCACATATGATGGAAGGGAATTGACTACCAAACCTATTTCCAACCTTATTGTGAAGTATGTTGCAATCATGATAGGTCATAAGATTTACTTCACCAATAGAGGAAATTTTGTGTCTACAACTACAATTTATGTTGCACGTGACATGGTGATAAATGGAAAAGACTATGAGTTGTGTGAGTTGTTACAATAGAAACTTATGGAGAACTTGAGCCAAACCAAGACAAAGAAATATCCATTCAAGTTTGGAACTCTGATAGTCTATTTTCTATTTTACTTTCTAGGAGAGCTACTTGGGAACAAAAACATAATATGGGATACTAGCAAACTGGTAGTAGATCAAATCTTTGATTATTTAAGTAGCATTGGAGATTTCAAGGCATAGGGTAATGCTTTGATTGCATTTTTTGTAGTTTTCCAAAATGACATGCATGAAAGAGAGAGAATTCCAAAGATTCTAGTAGAAAAACATGCAAATGATATAACCTTTTTGGTATCAACAAATGAGTGCATTATAGAGGCAGTAGAACCTAGGACTCTATGGATAGAGCCTCTAGGATATGAGATTGGTGAAAAAGTCATTGAGGACCTCATTGAGATATTGATAAATAGCCCCAAGGATCCTACTCATCACTAGCATGGTACATATGAAGAGAAGTTAGCTAAAGTTCGTTTGGAGACTTTAGCACCTCAAAGAGCTAAGAGAGTAAATAAAAATGTTGAGGAATTTTTCAAAATGCATACACTTACTAAGGATGATTTTGAAAAGTTAAGGGAAGTTGCAGCAGAGAAGAGGTCCAAAGTAGTTGAAGTGCCCTCCAAACCTATAAAATCAAGAAGATCATCTTCCACTACTACCTCTATATTTCTATCAACACCCAGTGTAGCTGCAACAATGAAAGGAAAGAAGGTAGAACACAGTGCTCCAACAATAGTTAATGTAACTGCTTTCATCGGACCTAACACCCGAGATTCTAAGAGGAAAAATATACCCCTATTGTACCCTTTGCTACCCCCCAAAAAAGGATAAAACAAAGGCTATCAGGAAAAGGAACTTGAGTGATGTTGTACAAGAGAAGATTGACCTTGGCTTGCAAGAAGAAAGACAGTTGAAAAGGAATAGAATAAGCAGTGCCTCCATTGAATATATCTCACAAGTGATTGGAATAGAAAATGTTGTGGACTCATATGATGAAGAGGAGACAAAAGATGAAGAGAATTCTTTCACAATTCATGTGCATGAGAAGAAGGGTGAAGAAGGCACCATAGAACCTATGGAAGAAAATCCCAACTATCCTCTGGTAAGAGACCACTCTCCTTTGAAATTGGAGCCTTTAATAAATAATATGATAGAATATAAGGATATTTTAGCTACTGCTAAATTGTTTGATGAATTTAATGAAAAGGATAAGGAAACAATTGTAAATTATTTTGTTCAATACATGATTATTTTTAATAAGAGTATGGAAGATATAAGAAAGAAGGTGACTGACAATGTATGGGAAGCTCTAATACAAAGAAGGCATGAAGTTGTAAATATTGATGGCAAGATCAAGTTTGATTCCTTGAACACATATGGATCCTCCTTATCTAAGGATGATACTACTACCCTGTTAGCAAAATATTCTAAGAGGTTCAGAGTTAAGCAAATAGTTACCATTCTCATGACAAGAGAAAAAGGCAGTGTCGAAAGGTTGAAGCTAGAGAATTTTTCCAAAATAAAAGACATGGAAAAGAAAATTGGGATGAGTTTTTTTTCATCTCATAAAGCTCAAGTACAGGAGCCTGATAAAGGAAAAAGCATTGACATAGAAGTTGTGATCCCCCCTACTACCAGCTTACCTATTTTTAAATAAGTAAAGGATCATTTGAACAAGGTTGATGATATACATGCTTCTCCAGAGATATCTTCTCCTCCAGGAGATACAAAGGATACAGCCAAAGAAATATTGAAGATTAGTATAACAATGATACCGATGAAAATCCACAAGAACATCATGAGAATACCGAAAATAATAGTGAAGAACATAAAAATGATGGAGAAAGAATCAAAAATGAAAAGAGTGATGACAAAAAGGATGATGAGGACAAGAAGGAGAAAGAAAATAAAGATAAACCATCAGAAAATCCCTCTGAAGAGGAAGGAGAGGAAAAGAAAGAAGAAAATAAGGAAGGAATAGAGGTTAGAAGAAGTGAAGAAGAATCTTCAAAGATAATTGAGCCATCAAAACCATCCGGAGAATCATTTGAAAGTACTCTTAAGGGTATTTTGTCAAGGAAAACCAGGATTCATACTATGCTTCCATCTCAGCTGATTTAGCTCCCATCACATCCAAGTTATGTGGATTTGAATAAGATCCCACCGGTTCAAAGGATAGAGCTTTGCAGTACCTTTCTTGACTCTAGCAAAAAGGAAATTATCGAAACTCATCATAGAGGGACTGAACTAATAAATGATTCCATTAAGGTTTTATAGGATACAACTCCCAATGCTACAGTTGATGACTCCTTAGCCCCTATTGAGAATTTAAAGCTCTTAGTTGATTCACTCAAAGAATACACTTCTAGTCTAAAGGAGCAAACTAGAAAAGAGGTTTAGACAAGGCTATTGGAGAAAAGGTTATTGGTATTACAGGACAAATGTGCAACCGCACACAACATGGTGTTGCAATATTTAAGAGAGGTAAGGGAATATGAAGAGAAAGCTCAAATATTGTTTGTGTATTGCATGTGGTGGCTAGATGCCACTCAAGGTATTAAGGACTTAATGGACTTAATAGAGTCACAACTTGCCAATGCCTTTGAAGCCTACAAAATTACAGATGAAGAGATTATGCTTCTTGTACTTCTATTTCAGACTTGTAGAACAAATTTTTCACCTTACAAAGGAAAAAAGAGGATGCAATGAGGTGGTTTGGACAACTTGGAGATCTAGTGAAGTCCAAACATATTCCAGTTTCAAGTTCCCTGGTAGATGCAAAGAAACTTGACAAGATAAATCTTAATCCATCTACTCTGGAAGAAGGTGAAGAGAGCCTAGTTGAATTGGAATCTTTGCACAAAGCACTCTCAAGGAATTGGAAGATGCCTCCAGTTCTGGTTAAAAGTTTGATTTCAATTTATTTTCTTTGGCACACCCTTTTTCCTTGATGTCAAAGGGGGATAAGTTTTGGTGTAGGAGAAGTTTTGAAATTTTGAAGTTTTGCAGTTTTGAAGAAGTTGTGATGTATATATGTCTATTTGAAAGGGGGAGCTCACACAATTTAGGTTTACAGTTTTGCACTTAGTTTTTGAAGATCCATTTTTGGCACATGTTGCCATCAATGACAAAGGGGGATATTGTTGGAAGAATGAAGAAGAAACCCTCTGATGTGTTGTCATTAATGCCAAAATTGTTTGGTGACATTTTTGTTTGATCTAGTAAATAGTGTTTATGTTACCTTGATCCGGTAATTTGGTCTGGAATTGCTCATAGTAAGATATTGGCTTATGTGATTTTAGTATGTTATTCAAGACTACTAAATGCATCATGAATAATTTTTTAGCGACTTTGGTTGAATGAATTGAAAGATATGTTTGAGAGAAGATCTTCATATAGTTTTTTGCTCAGAGTTATGCAAAGTGGTATGAGACTTCCTCTGGCCGACATGGATAAGTGGTATGAAGATTAAGTGGATATTAAAGAGACCCTTTTTAGGTCCATGCTAACCTAATTTATTCCTTGTGTGTTTTGGTTTGAGCACAAAAGAAGTTTTGTTGAGTCGACAAACTATTTTTGAATTATGTATACATCTAATTAGGCTACCCTAATTGATGTGTAACGATGAAATAGCATATATATATGAAACATTTTTGTACTGAAGGCAGGAGATATGTGATATGAGACAAGTAATGTGTAATAGTGTGCAAACTTATATGTATGAGTTCGATATCAAGGAAAAATTGCAGTATATGTTGTGAACCTGCAAATCGGTGCAGGATTTTGTATTTCAAAACTTAATTGGAACTAAACTCAGCACATGAAAGGTGTACTCCATCAGTTCAGTTTTTGGCAGTGAGCCACACTCCATTTTGTAATCATTTCAGGTTGTGATCATTTCAAGGACATTGTGTCCTGGCAGTGTGCCCTTGTAATATCTTATGATCGGTTATAATATATTGTGAGCTAATCCTTACTATGGTTTTTCCCATTTTGGGTTTTCCATGTAAAAATTTTGGTGTTTATGTATTGTGTGGTGTTATGATCCCTTTCATATGTTTACTTATAATTGCAGTTAGATGTGTTATAATATTTGGATGGCTAATAGTTGAATTATTTAGTAGAATACTAATTCACCCCCCTGTCAGTATTTTGGGTGTTCAACAATTTCCTTATTTCCAGTCAAGTGTTCATAGCCCATAAAGGTTATCTCTATGATTCCCTTCAAACATAGCTCTACTATCAGTTAGACGTCCATAGAGCCTCGATAGAGATATTTGGATCACCTAAAGAGTTTATTTTCCTTTTGATATTTATTTATCTATTTTCATTTTACTTTGATATTTCTTTGTAAGATCTTTGCCCAACTTGCTAGCATTGAAGCCTGTTATTAGGTTGGGAATCATAGTGGTAGCAAGAGAAAACTTTTAGAATTTTCACTTGGTATAGATTTCCATTGCATTTCTCTACTAATTCCCAAATATATATTTAATTTTATCTTTGAAACATGCAATTCCTTTTGAACTTTCACAAGAACTATACTAATTTTGAAAATAAGTCTGATAATTTATCCTAGAAAGATAATTATAACTTACAGTTTAACACGTAAACAAGTCCCATTATTTTAAGAATAAATTTAACTAATCATCCCCTCCACTAGATGTTTCCATTTTTGACTAATTTGAAGGCCAACTATTTTGGAAGGGATTTAAGTCACAAAATGATGACTAATTTATTTATACCTTAACTTGCTAGATCTTAAATTACCCTTCATACATGATCCGCTTGATTAAGCTGACATCCACTAATTAATTAACCATACACCTGGTAATTAATTCACATACTCAACACCTTATGCATTCATTTGATGATTTTGGATCGCGCGAGGCCAATCTCATTCTTTCAGCTCATTAATTTGATGGCTCAAATTTGGAGGCTATCACCAGTATGCTTGACGAGTCTGCAAAGACAATCTACCTCCCTCGACAGACTAACAAGCCAATCATTTTACATCAGGACTCGCTAGACCAAGGTTGTATTGAGAATGGTCCTTTGTGATGATTATTCCAGTTTTTCCTCCCGCTTTTTCACCTCGAACAAGTAGGAGCACCTGCCACAGCCAAGGGTAACCTAGGTAACCTGTATTACACGCTAGTTGTGACACAGCCAAGGGTATGGATTCTCGCTAGTTGAATAAAGGATTCGTGGTGCCCCTGCTTCCTTTTATCCATATTGATGAACACTGCCATAGCCTTCATCTGGGATATCTGTTGCTGATGGACGAAGCGAGGTAGATTGATTACGGCTGCAGTGTTAAAAAAAAGAAAAAAATCTCTCTTTAGGCTTTTTTCTTTTTCATGTTTTGAAGGTCTCTCGCTCCGACGTGATATGCTACCAATATTGTAAATAATATTCCTGTAAATATAAATATTGATATTTTTTTTTGTGTTTAACAGTGTTTCTTCTTGCAATTCAATGTGGTTATTTCACTTTATGAATGTCGTATTTACTTTCATGGCTTCATTTTTTACTTTTGTCCGAATGCATTTTTTTAGTTTTTCGACCAAATGACTCAAAATTTGGAAGGGAGAAACACTAACCCTAACCTAACATAAAATCTACCAACCTAATAACTTAAGCTAACCCTAAACTAGTACTAAACCTACTAATATTATAGTGAATATTTCTAATTAAAGTGCATTTAACTGGTGTAAGGAATGTTTGTTCCTCGCGTATTAATTTTGCTACATTTTTGGTTTTGTGTTTAGGAAATTTATCCTTGAACTTTGATATGTATATCTTCGTTAAAATTCTATAAATAAACTCTATCATATGCATCAATTTATATTTTGAAAAGGAATTCATACGGAATTAAATGCATACTTTTCGATAATTTCTACGAAATGGATAGAAACAACCTGAACATTTGTTTGTAGCACGTAAGGATGATCTCTATCAATCTTTGAATCTTGATGTAGACAGTCGTTTTGATCTTTAGGATCATGATTTTCTTCTGGAATTTATCAGTTCATCACTAAGTGATCCTTTTTTACTACCTATGATGGCCTCCAATGACTATTGTTTCCCTTCCTATCATTCAACCATGTTTTTGTTAGTAATTCATTCAGAACAACTTCTGCATTAGTTCCTTTGTGTATTTTAGGATTAAAATTATTGCAATTTGAGAAAGTAAAAACTTGATATTTCAAAGTTACTAAATTCTACAAAACTTCCTATTTTAGACATGGCTTGAGATGTTCCAATTACTTCATTACCTTCATCACTGTAGGGATCTTTGTGCACTCGTATTTAATCAAAATATCCTCTATGTTCTTTGTTAATCCCTCTTCTTTTTTAAGATTTTGAGGTGTGATGATATTTTATTTTTTCTCTTGCACGCCTTCCCCTGTTGCTACAGGTGACTTTAAATCTTTGTACTCATAATGTTTAAATTTGTGAATTCTCAAGAGTGCATTAGCACTAATCTTACCAAAGCTTCTTGATTTCATTTTAACTAGAGAGAGGTTAGACAAGTCCCTAACTCTTCTTTTACGCAAAGAAGATTCAGTTAAGGGGATTATTCTATTAATAGACAATCCCACCCTAGTTAAGAAAGTTATACAATTAATTTTTTCATGCCCCTTTGTGTCATGGATCCTACACTAATTAGTTAATCCAAAAATAAGAAAATTCTCCAGATACAATCTTTTATTTAAGGCCTTTTAGATAAGAGAAATATATTTGTTACAATCCTTTATGTGGTTATCTTGAGCCTTAATATTTTCATATTGTGAGGTATATTTAGGTGTTTTTCCTTCTTTCTCCTCCTTCTAGCACCGATTTTATTGATGTGGCTATTACACACACAACATGCAAATAAATCTTTTCCAAATGAACAAAGGAACCTATCTATCTTGAAAGAATCACTAGGATTTCCTAGTTAAAGGAAATCTTAGCTATCCCAAGGCTCAAGAATGTCAAGTCTTGATGTACTAGGTTCGCTCAGGGTTCACTGTGAAATTTTGTGTTAATCATAAGGGGTCTACTAGTATTAAAATTTAAACGCTCAAGCAATTGAGTAATGTAAAGATTGAACAAACATCACATGCATTACATCTCATTTTATTATTTCAAATCATTCAAAAAACTAAGGGAGAAACCATTTAAAGAAAGATTGGGTTAAGAGAGAAAAGAGCCTAAGAAGTTAAATGCTCCTAGCTATTATCCATGCATTTACCAAGAAAACACTCAAAGCATAAACCATTTTATATCTCACTAGACTGCTTCATAGCTACATACAAAATAGTGTAAGAATTTTAAAGAAGAAAACCATTCATCACCAAAATAGTATCAACATACACCCAAATCCGATGTAGCACGTTGGCTTTTCTGATAGGAACAAACAATTTACTCAACTACATATGATTTACAATTAGTAAATAGCTTTCAAAATGCTTTCATATTAGAAACTTATATGGTAAACACAAGTTTTTATACTGTAATCAAATAGAAAACATGAAATATAAGTAAAATTGGTGATATGCCAATCTTAAGTCTAATGAGCTCAACAAATCATGATCCTTAAAAAGAAAAACTCCTTACCTTTTATAGAACACAAGGAAGGAGTTAGATTCAAAAGCACATGGATTGGAGTTAGTGAGCCAATCAAAATGTAGCACATGGCACCAAGTACAACTAGCCTTCCAGTAGATATTTTCTACCTTCAATAAAATTCAGTTGAAATTGCCTTTGACTTCTAATAACGATCATTGGATGCACGAGACTACGGGTAAAGGAGAATTGGGCTCCCTTTTGATCTTCATCACCTTCAATAACAAAAGACCATTTTCTTCGCACAAAATTCCCACCTCCAATGTTGATTCTCATATCCGGGAAAAATAATCCCTAGGAACGAAGTTCTAGAAAAACTTTAAGTTCCACTAGCTTTATCCAAAACCCAGGTTCTTATTCTTTTGATTTCTCACTATCTGCTCCTAGGCACACCCTTAGACTAGTTCATATCAGGCTTTGTTTTGATTAGTTGAGTGTTGTTACCATTTTCTTCTTCTCTTAATGACCTCTGCAAATACCATCCTTTCCACATAGTAGCTTCCCTTTAGCCATCACCATTCTTGCATCTTGCATCATTACATAATACTTATCAAGTAAAATATTATGCTAGCTAATCAATGTATTCAAAAAATAAACCATTATTTTATCCCACATTAATTCATTTTAAACCACTTGCAAAATGTGTTTATAAGCATAGTAATGATTTCATTTTAAATTTCTAGCTTTTCGGCTTAGAGGCCTTTGGGTTTCAAGACCCAAAAGATTAACACTTCAGGTTCATAAAAACTTTTCAACTTGATACCAAATGTTTCCCACAGAGAAATATTTCTTGGAGTCCTACCGTTTGGATGTTACCTTCAATCGAATACCGATTATTTACATAATTAGTAACTACAACCTTCGTGTGTACTTTCATTTAATTCCCTCTACCAACCACACTTTGCCATTTTTTTTCTTGATTGAACAAACCTCTAAGGTACTCTACAGTACCTGAGTCTTATGCAAACTTACTCATCGAAACCTGATGTGATGTAATTCTTGATACACTTATCCTAGCCTAAATCTTTCCTGGTATGCATATCACCCCCACTCATGTGGTCTTTCACCTTGCTTGGATCGTAATCACGAGATTACCCTTTATTTAACCAATCAAGGAAATTTTGAAAGGTAACTTGGGGCATGGTGTGTAACCACACAACACTACCATGGATCAAGAAGCGCACCGGTTTGCTAAGAAGTGTTTATAGTGTAAGCAATATGGTGATCTTATTCACATACCAGCACAAGAGTTGCAACCTATCACTACACCATGGCCCTTTTCACAATGGGGACTCGACCTCATAGATTAGATCTCTTTCACATCCTCCAATGGTCACAATTTCATCATAACCACCACTGAGTATTTTATGAAGTGAATAGAAGACATCCCCCTCATCTACATTACCAAAATAAATATCTAAGTTTATCCTAAACTATCTAATTTGTTAGTATAGTGTCCCCTACACCATCATCACATATTTAATGAAACACCCTTCAAAAATTAGGATGCCTGAAATATTTTTTCCCAATTTCATATCTAACATCAGTTTTCCATGCCATATTACCCCCAGGGAAATACTCAAGCTAAAGCATCTAATAAAACTATCTTAAAAATCCTTAAAAAGACAATTAATGATGATGGTCATGGTTGGTACCTCTAACTTAACCCTACCTTATGGGCCTATTGTAATAGTATATGAACACCTATTGGTGCTACGCCATATTCCCTAGTTTATGAAACCAAGACAATCTTGCCTATCGAGGTTGAACCTTCTTCATTAAGGGTATCATTGCAACATCTTGTCAACAATGAAGAATATAGATTATCTAGATTACATGAGCTATAATTGCTAGACGAAAGACATATCAGTGTACGTAATCATGTCGAAGCTCACCAAAATAATCTTCATCATAGTTATAACAAGAAAATCATGAACAAAAGCTTCCCAGTAGGTGATCTAGTCCTCAAGGAAAATTAGAAGAACCAACTAGATCAACACAACAAGGGAAAATTTGAACTGAATTGGTTGGGACCATTTGTAGTCTTGATCCTGCACCCACAAAGCATTAGTACCATCATAACATCATACATCCTACATCATTAATCATGACATTGTGGGTGCAGGATACATCCATCGTATCTTGCACCCACAAAGCATTAGTACCATCATAACATCATACATCCTGCATCATTAATCATGACATCATCATATATCCATCATATACATAATCAAAAATATCAAACAAAATCATAGCATCACATCATGTCATCATCTAATCTAAGAATCATCATAAATCCATCCATCATATATCATCAAATCAAATAGCAATCATTAGATGCATACGTCAAATCACATAGATATTCATCGCATACAAATTAAAAATTTATAATCATGTCATAATCTCATCTCATCGCATATATATCAAAGTCCATATATATGAATGTTTGTACAAGGAGCTACCATATATATGAATGTTTGTACAAGGAGCTACCAAGAGTCATGAATATATACATCTACCTACAAGCATATCAAAATTATATCTACATAAAAATAATTGTGCATCATATCTACATTAAGCTTCCTCTCTCCTCTCAACCAAGAGAAGGTGGATGAGGAGGAGCAACATGTTGAACACCCTGCTATGCCGCTGGGCCCTATCCTGTTGAATTCCCTAGTTGCACTAGCTAGGATGGAACTAGTGGTAGATGCCCCGCTTACCCTCGATTTGATCATCTAATAGATCCTCCATCTCTCTATGTCATGCCCCTTGCTTAGAACCTAGGGGATCTCCTATCGAATGACACCACTACCTCATATAATGTGTAGTAATATGTGGCCTCCTATGTCATTCTCCTCATATCCTCCACATATCTATCCATGGAGATGACGACATCTAATCTAGCTCCACCACTCCCACCTACCACCTCCAACTACTGGCGATGTACTCGCTCTACATCTCACTCAATAGTCAATTGAGCTACTTATATCTCTTCCTACTGGCATCAAGATATCTTGGCATCTTGCTTGTTTTTCCCCTATAATAAGTGTACTAAGAGGTTGTTCCTCTTTGTCCAGTACCCATCTCTCTCTCTATAGGCCTAGTCCCACTCTAATAGTGCCACTACAAGTCATGCCCCCATATCACCATCATCTCCCCTCTGCTCACCTCCTCTCACTACCACTACCCCTATTGTATGGCATATCCTCAAGCTCCAACCTCACCCTAATTAGGACCTCCCCCTCCTCCACCTCCACCACTACCACTCACTACCTCTACCCACTGCCTCACTCAATGAGCCTTACCTAGCTTTGCCTCTTGTCTTCATCTCCACACTACCCCACCATCTAGGTGTGCGAATCTAAGTGGTCTTTGAGCTCCCCACCATAATTCATACTCGAGGTTAGTCCCCACATCATGTACTGTTGATGTCCATTCCCACTGAATAGGCACTAGGTTCACAAACTTTGTCACTGATACTCAAGGGTTAGCCATAGGTCCCCACTCCTTGATCTATAGTTGGGTGCAAGAAAACATAGTTAAATCATAGGGGACATCCTAATTCTTCCCAAAATGTCTCCTAATCTTGTTAAGAAGATATCACTCCAATATATGTGGTGTCCACCCAATTAGCCACCTAGTCTATCTATAAAAAGGTAGTTGCATGGGGTCCTTGTCCCATGCCTCACACAATAGCCATGACCTCCAAATGAAATTATCCATGTCATATATGCATCTCCTCTAATAATCCAGGTCTAACAATCATCGCTTAGTCAACAAGGCATCATAACAATAAATATTATCACTAAGCGGTGATTGTTATCAATAGTTTTGCACCCTGCTGAATATGATATTCAGCAAACTACTGAAACATGGAAATCTCTTTCAGATGTGGGTGGTCTGCATGAAAGAGGAATCTCCAGAGTGAGCTGGTTCTCCGAATGATGAATTCTATTCTAAGTGACTCCTCAGGGAAAAGGATAGAAGGATAAACTGGACTTAAAATCTAAAACTGAAATTCTATCATCCTAAAATATTGATCAACTATAAGAAGACCCTGATAATAACTCACTCCCACCAATTCTTTAAAATAAAAATCTCACAATCTCACAACACATGTATTCAATCAGTGATTTATGCAAAGGTTAAATTAACACAAGGCATAACCCGAACTAGCATGTAACTCTTGCAAATCACTTGATAATCGTAAGAAAAGAAAAGGATCCAACAGATTTGAATCACAAATCAAATCAAATTACTATTCCAAGTCATGAGAAAGAAATGAGAAAGGAAAACTTTGCTATTTTATTGAATGATGGAGTGGAACTTCTCAAAATCTGAGCACACATAAGTTTACAAGCTCCCCAAAATGTGTAAGGGCTAGAAACTCTAATCTGAACTGCTAAGAGAATGGAGAGTTGAAAAGACTAAGTCTTATCAAAACCAAGCTCTCAAGAAAACCCTAATCCGAGCTCAGAAAAACTCCAGGAAAAAAGGCTTCAAACAATCTCAAAAACTGCTTAAAAGCATAAAAAAGCACAATGCTTTTATGATTACACTGTCAAGCCTCTAAAAATAGGCTAATCTTGCTTTAAAAGCACAAAAAATACCTTATCTCTCCAAGATAAGTCTGGAATCTGACCAAGAGGAGAAGTCAATAAAAGATCTGCTAAAAATAGCAAGAAAACATAAAGCAATTCATAGAATATCGCTTTTATGCTTCTACTTTACAAGAAAGAGCTCTGCCGCCACCATGACTCTGTCAAACTCAAACTCGAATGCTTAGAAGAACTATTCCACGCACTCCAAAGATCTGAGACTCCAGTGGGTAAGATTCGTGCCATTTGTATCATGGATTTCACTTCATTTTGAATAAAAGCAGGCCGCTAAGGCTGCGGACTGTCATTTTTTCTCTTCTGACCTTTCCTTGTACTTGCTCTCCTCTGGCCACAACGAGCTCAAGCTCGAACTCTACAGTTCACTCCATGAAGCTCGACTTGTACTCTTGTTTTCCTTTACTGTGCAGAGGTAAGCTTTATTTAATGATTTCATAACTTCTATAGCTCCTTACTTAAAATATTTTGGCCCTAAAGTCGTAGCCTCACATACTCTAATATCTTTATTCTGCATTTTTGTGACTTTTGTTTGCTGTTATGTGAGCTCGACTCTTGCTTTATGGACAAGTTGTGAAGCTCTTGGCCGCAGCTGGAAAGCTTTCTCTACAGATCTGAACTGGTGAGCCACCGCTAGATACTCATTCTTCAGAAACTAAAGAAACTTACTTGTGAATTCCTAGCTATACTCAAGCCGTGCCAAAGGCACACTGTAGGAGACATTTTCTTGACTTTTGGGCTCGACCCAGAACAGAAAACTATTATTATGTCAAATTGATAACATCTCTGCATATGGGTATCAAAGAAACTTCAATAAATCTGCATTTTCTTCCCTTTGTATTTCGACACAATTCTGGGAGCTTGCATTTGCTTTTTTGTGTGTTTCCTGTGCTCAAACTACTATTAAAGCTCGACCCTTTGGTTTCTAAATACTTCATGAAGCTCTAGTTTCTGTCCTATGAGTGTCGCTATAGCTTACCCTTATCGGGGAGACCTCTCATAGAGAGCTTGAGTCATACCAAAAATCTTTATTATTTCCTAGTCGCCAAGACAATGTGTAGTCGGGGTGACATCTTGTAGACAGCTTGTGTCTCGCCGAAAGCTCATGCTTTCATTCCTGTCGCCATGACATATCACTTTTGGGGAGACCTCTCATAGAGAGCTTGAGTCATACCGAAAGTCTTTTTGATTAATTTTTTATTCGACCCAGAACATATTACCTACCATTATGCCAATTTAAAAGCATTTTTGTTCGTGGGTATCACAAAAAATTTGAATAAGACTACATCTATTACTCGACCCAACTCAGAAACTTGCATCGGTCGTATATCTTTTGCTTTTTAAATTCAAGATCTCACATGGGTTATCTTTGTAATTGATTTTCCTGCATTTTGAAACTAACCCTAAAAATGGGTATTTGAAATCCTTAAGAGAAACTCCATTTTTCTGTATTTGATGCTAAATTGAAAATGGGTCTTTGGAACTATTAAAGAAAAATGCATTTCCTCTCTTCTAAAGATCGACCTAGCACGAAAATCTGCATATCTTGTGATTTACTGTTGTTTGTCGTCTCCACATGAACTCGAGCTAAAATAAACAGTGACTTACTTTCAACTTCTGGAATAAAACAATTTCGTGAGTATTAAAATTCTCAAAGCTAAAAGCATGCACTCTTACTTTCTGACAGAACTCGACCTCCCATATTTGCTTGAAAATTTGTAGCTCTCTTCGATAGTTAAGACACCTTGAAAATGCTTCTGAAAAGGGGAATTTTCATGCTCGTATTCTGCACATATATCAGTGTCCCTTGATTTTCACTCAATTTTAACAAAGCAATATCTATCTTCTATTTTTGAACTCTGTAGAAATTGTTATAATGAAATATTGCATTACTATGAATCACCTCTATTTACCAGTTCATATGCATAACTGGTAACTTCAGAAACTTTTTTGGAAATAAACTGTTTACTCCTTTATTATTCTAGAATGATCTCCTCGTTATTACTTATTCATGATGCGGTATTTACTTAATCAATCAACTGGAACCAGAAATTCATTCAATATTCAAATGCACCGTCTGTGTTTGTATTCTTGAGCAACATGGTACTCTTCACGCATTTTTATATTTCACTGTACAAAACTGCTCTCAGAAACTGCTCTCTTTGATGATGAAAATTAGAACAAAACATTAAGGCATATGTATGCATGTTCACTATCCGAAAGAGAATTGATGAATTGAACTCGCATGACATATGATTACAATCAGCATGGAAATGTAGTTATTCAGCAATTTCTAATATAAATGTATTCAGTTAAATTCCTTAAGTGAACTAAACTCACTGTTCACCTGTAGCCTTTAGAAAGCAATCCTGATTGTTATGAATGCACAGTTGGTTTCGTTACTTGATGGATTCTCTATTTTATCTTTCAGTTGTATTTCATTTCATTCAATGTATATGATGAAGCATCTTTTAAAATCAGCCCATTTAATGATTAGGGCGGCATGCCGAGCTCTACCCTTGTGGGAGCCCGTTTTACTCCACATGCTTGGTCTTCGAATAATGTTCAGCTTCATGACTTTACCTATACCTACACAAGGAAACAAACAGTGTTAGCATAAAAATGGAACACGATGACTATGATGTTGTTATTCCTCCTTCAGCTCACTTCCTTCATACTGCACTTGATAGGATTTCATTGTTTCAATGTATTGTTAATAGTATGTTGTACTATTGTAGGTGCATCATATAAGTTACATATAATTGGAGCCACTGACACCCCTCTTTTCCTCTTACAAGTTGACGAAGCTCGAGACGACGAGGTGCACCATTCAACATCGAACGTCGATAATCAGGCAATGATGATTATCTATCACTTATGTGTTTTCCTTTCGCATCTTCAATAGTGCAATGTGCTGTTAGAAATGTATTGTAACAGTCACAGTTATATCCACGGCTTGTGTGGATCTTTGGTTTCAATTATGCTTTTCAATTTGAAAAGAAAATGCATTTCATGCAATGTTGTAACACTATTCTGATTGTAAAATCAAATGAAGCCTTGTAAAAATATGAGTTCTTTACGAAATGAATAAAAGCATCTGAAATGCTATTTTGCTCACGTACTCAATTCTGTATTTCTTTTAAAACTGCAACATCTTAATGGCACTCTGAAACTCTATCTTTCTTTAAAAATGCATAGCTATTGCTTGATGCATAAAGATAATAACGCAAAATAGCATTCGAACATGACACTGCAATTCTTCTTAATGTTAAATAACAATCAGCCAGCTCCTCTATTTGAGCTGAGGCAAAAAATATGTAACAGTGATAAGCAATAAAATTAAAATCATCACTTTTTCAAATGCAACTTGACACCTTCAAATGTGTCATGTCGCGTTTCAAATGTGTCTCAATCCTAGATTGACACATTTGATTGACATCCTAGACCTAACACTTATTGCATCAAAATGGATGACTAAGGACAAAAGGGTTTGATACATACCAGCTAGAGTGCCGTAGTTGGCCCCTAGTACTATTGCACACAATCTCCATAGTGAATCGCATGTGGAATACTAATCATCTCTACATCATCTTTATACATAAATCTCTCTTAGAGCTCTCAAATTTCTAAACTAGGAGGGTGCAAATGAATTGAAAATGACCCCCAAGAGGCTATTTATATACTTTCAAACCCTAGTTTCCCCCCATCCCACCCACCACATCCCATTTTCATTATGACCTAACTATTTTGATTAGTTTCCTCGCCAACTTGAACCATATTTTCATCCCCATCTTCATCAAACCTATCCTATTTACCTATCATGAGCCCAACCCAAAAATTATTTTTTTTGGCTGATCTCTCGAGGGGGAAACCTACCATCTAACAATCATCCCTTCGTCCATCGGGGCACAGTGGGGCATCATTATCACCATTTTTTTTCCAAATCAGCAACATGTCTTTGAAACAATGCAACAAGGTACACTGTCTCAAAGAGGGGAAAAATGTACACACCTAAAAGTCTAACGCATTCTTCTAATTCATCATCTCTCATCATCATCACACATCATGCATTCTTCTAATTCATCATTTTGAGTCATTGTCGCTTATCACCACTTTCATCACTGTTAATTAAATAATTTCCAATTATTTGATTAAACTGACCCCTTTCCCTCCATTGATTAAATAATTTTAAATTATATAATTATTTCATCATTTTCCCCTCCATCACCTTTAATTAAATAATTTTTAATTATTTAATTAATTACATCATTTTTCCTCATCCACTTTAATTAAATAATTTTTAAGTATTTAATTAATTTAAAATATTCTTCTTATCCATATAATTAAAAAAAAAAAAATTGTTTAATTAAAGGTTATGCATTCTCCCATTTTCAAGATAAAACTAAAATTTCATTTTCCCATCATGAGTTACCTCCTTGTGTGATTAAATAAGATAGATCATCATATATTATGCCTAAGTTCATAGATATTATATTTAAAAGAGTGTTAGTAGAAAATGGATTGGGTATAAAAAATTTAGTGATTATAGATTTTATATGTTTTTGATTGATTAAGTAGGGAAAGCGCCCTGATCCCTTACATAAGCAATACAACAGTTCAGAGAACAACATCCAGACAAAATAGCAAAATAGAGGAAGCAGGATTGAAGGAGAACCACTTCCCCTAACCCAACTAACCAAAAACATTATCCTATACCAATCACATCAAAAATGATAAACCTATCAAGCATCCCATATAGATATAACCAGTCCATATTAACATCCATCCACAAAAAAAGGTTATATAAGCATAACATATAAAGAGTACCCAGCATGTTACCAAAGTTCATATTAGAGATAAAGCTAGAATTAAAATAGTCCAGGCATCTAAAGCCTTTACCACTAATATGCCAAAGAGAGGGACAAAAAGACTTCATGACATCAAACAATAGAAATCAAGGGAAACAAGAGCCGAGGATTAAGAATCCTCGATGAGGTTCCATGCCTTCATCCGGTCCTCAATAGAATCTTCAAATCTATCTTTGATCACCATCTTTCCTGAAAAATCAACATCATCCTTATTCTCCTTCTTCCTCTGTTGTTTCTTGATTTTTCCTTGTCCCGAGATTGTAGCCATCACCGCTTTTTTCATTACCACATCCACAACCCTGCACATATTTTGCACCACACTCTCAAGCACCTAGAACCTATTGGCAGTGTCATCCTTTTGCATCAATTTCTCAAGCAGCTCCAACCTTTCCTCTAGCCTTTGCACTCTAGTTATTTCTAGATCCATAGTTTTATCTTTCAATTCTTCATTACCAGGGCCAGTGATGTCCATTTCCTCCGGGTCATTTGTAGCTTTTCCTTTTTCCTCAGCCTTATCAATATCCTCCTCACCATCTTGCACATTCTCCTATAGAATATCACCTTCTTCCTCCTGAATCAAGTATTCCACTTCCTCCAACCCCGAAACCTCCTCCTCAGGAGACCCAGCATTACCCAAGCTGTCTGACACATATTCTTCCAAGGATGAATCCTTTTCCTCCTTGGACTCCTTCTTCCCCTTTTTATCCAGAGACTCTTCCACATTCTTTTACTCTAAACTTTTTGATATTTTACTGTTATCAAACCCCTTGGACACGACCAAAGCAAGGCGAGTGGATCTTTGACCCACCGGGGTGGTGGACCCACATTCAGGGTTGTTATCGTCATCATCTGGTATTGTATAGTATTAGGATTAGCACCCAATTCATGAATCAACAATTTTTCTCTTCTTGTTTACAACAGGAGAGAGGGGGGTAGCACTTCATTTTTTAGGGGTAATTTTAAGGAGTCGACCAAGAAGGGTTCACAACATTAGGGGAGGCTTTAGCAGGATCTTTGACCGGGGAGTGGGGTCAACTTTCAATTAGCTCAATTTCTACAAAACTCTTGGGAGTAGGATTTTCAATCAAATTATGGAAAACATTTCTTTGCGAGGTGGTAGCTAAAACGTACTTGCATATGGCATGAATCAAACCCTAGTGTAAAGGAGGGTTAGCGCCATTGGTAAGGCTTTGGTTCAGGGAGGAGAGGAGGAAAAATGGTAAATTTATTCTCCAGGTGTCTGATATGGTTCAGAATGGGGAAATGATAGCCATGGATCGACTGAAAATGACCCTCTAATGTAAAGTATTTCATGAAAAAGAAGCAGAAATTATGGTAAGGGAGTAGAAGCAAAACATTAGAATATCCATTATGAAATCTTTGGGCCTTTTCTTTTGCTTCAAAAAACTTATTAATATAGGTTTGATAGTTTTTGGTGCTTACCTTTGCAATCTTCTTCCCTTCATACACAACCCCTGTCGCTTTGGCTATGAGCTTAGCATCAACAATAAAGAAAAGGCCACCCAACTCAACCTCCCCATATACCCAGGCATTTGTAAACTTGTAGCTAAGTTGTTCATTGTAACCTTCCATGGCCGCAAAGTATGATGTAAACCAAACCTATTCAAATAAGCTCCATAGTTTCACATTCTTTTTTAGAGAGTCATATTTACTCGGCTCTGTCCTCTTTCTAGGGCCTCCCATGGTGTTTTCTTTGATTGAATAATCCTTAGGAAGGATTAAATACTCCACACTTTGGCCTCCCTCATCCACCATGGAAGCAACTATTAATTCAAAAAAATCAGTTTTGATAGTGACTTGGTAGCTTTTAATTTGTAAGAACAATGGCTCAAACCTTCTGGCAATTTGTTTAAAATAATCAATTTGTATACAAAGGTTGTTCTCATATTTTCGAAGCCTACCATTAAAAGAAATGACAACTTCACCACCTTTTCGAGTCATGATTACTCTTTTTTTTATTACCCACTTTCACATCGTCTATAACACATGTCAAAATGTCTTTTCCTAAATCTTTCGCAAGATTTTTAGAAATATAAGTGATAATCACCATACCCACTTTCACTTCTTCCTCATTATCACATGAGGTTTCCCAATGAATCTGTCCTTTCCTCCCCTTTCTTTTTAACTCTTTGAGATTTAGCGTATGACTTCCTTTAATTAAGTACCTCCCATTTTGTCTTATCAACTTGCCCAATTGCCACATAAGAAAGACAACAATAAACATGACAGTTGGACAACCCTGCCAACCCTTTATTTTAATTACTATCATTCTTTCCATGATGAATGAAATCCCCCAATCTATCCTTAGATAATATTTCTTTAATTTGATTTGACAAATTGGTAAAGTCTCAATATTTCAAAACCGCTTGTCTTAAACCAAAATTCGCCATAGCATCTGTAGCCCTGTTTCCTTCCCTATAGATATGGCTTATCTTGCAATTTTGAAAAGATTGTATCATATATTCGCAATCATCCAATATATCTTTTAGCTCCCAAGGAACATCAATCTTATTATTTAAATAATCAATTATTAACTTGGAGTCGCCTTCCACAATCACTTTGGTGTAGCCATTAAATTTTAGTTAACATATTCCTACCCACACTACATAAGCCTTAGCCAAATTATTTGTTGTTGTTCCCAAGCCCTTACTGTATCCAACCATATAGATGCCTCAACATGATGATTTCTAACAATTCCACCTACCCCCACCAGTCCTAGATTCCCCTTAGAGCACCCATCAAAATTACATTTAATCCACCTCGGGTCTAAGGGAATCCAAATGGTGCTCTTTCTAATTAGTTGTTTAGCCCAATTAACATTGTTAAGATCATGAGCAGGATGAGCGGGAGTGCAGGTTTGAACTTGGGTGAG
>VDFB02281492.1:216226844-216414059 GCA_007258455.2 Sequoia sempervirens | reverse complement strand
AGGTGGGATGGATCTTTCTTACGAGGTCAAGTCCCCACTAAGAAAATGGCCAAGGTGAAGTAAGTGACTAAATTTCCTGGGTTGGTTCATGTATAAGATCTCCATGAATCTAACACTGGTGACATTTCTTCACAAAGTGATAAGAATCTTGTTCTATCATAGGCCAATAATACCCCATTCTCATGAGCTTTTTAGCTAATGTTGGACCAATAGAGTGAGCTCCACATATAATGTGGTGTACCTCTTGTAAGGTTCTTTGTGGTTCATTTGAGTCAAGACACCAAAGAAGGGTACTATCTAGGTTACGGTGATAAAGGGTGTCTCCGATGATGGCATATTTGGACACTTGTCGGATAAAGGTTTTGTGTTGGTTAAGGGACAAGTCAGGGGGATAATTTGGTCATGCAAATAGGCATAGATGTATTTATACCAAGGAGATGTATTTATACCAAGGAGATTCAAGACCAACAAGTTCACACACAAGTTCGGTTTCGGGGACATCGAATGCGGGGATCAATAGTTGTTCCACCAAAAACACATATTGTGAGGCATTGTTAGGAATGTCCAAGAGAGATCCAATGGTAGCCATTGTATCAGCTGCTTTGTTCTGGATTCTTGGTATTTGTTCAAAGGAAATATTGTCAAAGTATAGTCTGAAGTTGTCTACCATGCACTTGTAGGGCATCAATTTCTCATCCTTGGTATCATAGTTGTCATTAACTTGCTTAATCACTAATTGGGAGTTACCATAGACTTGAAGGACCCTAATTTTCTAATTTATTACCATTCAAAGTCCTGTCAATGATGCTTCTTATTCATCCATGTTGTTTGTGCATGGCAATGCTATCCAAAATGACTCAGGAATGGAGTCTCCTTGAGGTGTGACAAATAGAATATTGGCTCCTAATCCATGACTTGTATAAGATCCATCAAAGTATAGCTTCCATGTTGTTGGTGTGTCTATGATAAGGATTGATTCATCTGAGAATTCAGATATCAAAGGATGGTCTGCTTTTAATGGTGAATCTATGAGTTGGTCAACTATTACTTGTCCCTTTATTGCTTTGCAGTCAACATATTCAATGTCATATTCACTCAAGATCATAACCCATTTAGCTAACCTGCCTGTCAATACTACTTTGCTAAGAAGGTATTTCAAAGGATCAATTTTGGCAATCAACTTGGTTTTGTGATTTAGCATATAATGTCTTAGTTTTTGTGTTGCAAATACCACTGCTAGACATGCTCGCTCAATAGGACTGTAGTTTAGCTCATACCTGACTAAAGTGCGACTGATATAGTATATTTCCCTTTCCTTTCCATCATTATCATTTTGTGCTAAAAGTGCCCCCAGTGCTGATGTAGTAGTTGTCACATATAGTATTAGATGTCTTTCATCAATTGGCGGCATAAGGACTAGTGGAGTCAATAGATACTTCTTTATTTGGTCAAATGCTTCTTGACACTTGTTAGTCCAATTGAAGGGAATGCCTTTCCTTAACAAATGTTGGAATGGATGAGTCATATTTGCTAGCTGAGTAATGAACCTGTGGATTGATTGTAGTCTCCCTTGTAATGTCCTTAACTAACTAATATTGGTTGGTGGTGGCATGTCTAAGATTGATTTTACTTCGGTAGGATCAACTTCTATTCCTTTGTGAGAAACTATATATCCTAGGAGTTTGCCTGATTGGACCCCAAAAACACATTTCTTTGGATCTAGCCTGAGTTGATATTTTTCAAGTCGAGTGAAAATCTTATCCAAGACTGCTAAGTGTCCACCTCATTCTAAAGACTTGGAGAGAAGGTCATCAACATGATCTTCCATAAGGACATGCATATAGTCATGAAAAATTGTATTCATGGCTCTTTGATAGGTGGCTCTGGCATTATTCAGTCCAAATGGCATAACATTCCAACAAAAATCTCCCCAAGCACATGTGAAAGCTACTTTTGGTTGATCTTCAGTGGTAATTCTGATCTGATTGTATCTTTAGAATCCATCCATTAGTGATAGCATTTCATGTCCAATAGTTAAATCCACTATGATTTCAATGTTTGGCAAAGGAAAGTTATCTTTGGGATGATTTATTGAGGTCTCAGAAATCTGCGCACTTTTATTTGACCATTTGGTTTTGTGATTGGAGCTAGATTTGATATCCATTCTACATAATCAATCAGTCGAATGAATCTAACATCCAAGAGCATCTGGAGTTCTACCTTAACAAGGAGTGCGATCTGGGGGTGCATTTTTCTTAACTTTTGTTTGAATGGTTTGGAATTTGGTAGCAATGGTAAGTGATGTAGAACCAATTCAGGATCCAATCTAGGCATATCAACATATGACCATGCGAAGTTTACTTGTCTTTCTGAGAAGAATGCTATGAACTCAGGCTTTCTCAATAGTCAAGGATGTTGCTAACTATATTATTTTGGAGTTATTTGGTGTTCCAATGTTGAATTCCTCTGTTTCTTCTATAAGAAACAATGATCTCTCTCGGTCTATTGGGAGACAGTCCTTTCCTCCATCCTCAGGCGCCTTGGAGAGGTTTTCACCTTCGGATACATCCTTGATTTTTACTTTTTCACGATTAGCAAGCGCCTTTCGGTTTTCACTTGAAAACCGATTATTTTTATTTTTACTTTTTTCATTTTCACTTTTGCGACTAGAGGACAGGACAATCTCACCAAAGTATGTGACATAATTGATTTCTATGGCAAAGCCAACTTTATGATCTCCATTTGGTATTCCATCATGAAGTCCCATGAACTCAACAATAGCTTCGTCATTCTCGAAAGTATCTAAACTTGGCGGTCCTTGTTGGTCCCAATCTATAAGTTGAGGGTAGACAAGAGGTAAGCCATCATTAGTATTGTCAAGGGTCATTGTGTAGGTAGATAAGCTAAAGATGGAACTAGAGTCATTAGGCTCCCAGGAGGCTAAATCAATGGATTTCCAAAAGTAGGCTCCTTGATGACTTATTAGCTTAAGAGGTTGTAGAGATTCCAACATTCCCTTCTTGTTTAGACCAAGGTCATTGTTTCCATCATATCCATGTCCCTTTATTATATGGAACCCTTTTGAATACTATTCAATTGGAAATTTCTTAGTTTCAATATCATTCTCTTCTTTGTACAGTCATGTAAGAATGTGGTCATCTAGAGATTCCTTAGAAAGTTCCCCCCATTTAGTGAAAGTGGTAGGAGGATTGTGGATGACAACTTTGGGCTGCATAGGATGTGGTTTTCCATATTACTTTGTTGAATTAGGTAGCTTTCCAATGAAAAAGAGACTCTTCATATTGTACTATTTGCAGCCTTTGTCTTGGATCTAGATCTTAGGCGTGAAAGGTGTAATGGATGAGTTGGATGATTTGACAAGGGTGGATGGATCAATGTAGTGGGATGGAGTGGTGGGTGAAGTGGAAGATGAGGCCTCTCAATTGATGGGCATTTGACATTCAATAGTTCCTTTGAGGTTGGAACAATATTGGAAAGGATCAGGGTCACTTGGGATAGTGATTTCAATGTCGTTATGTGGGAACTTGAGGCATTGATAGTAGGTGGATGGAATAGTCCTCATTGCGTGAATATATGGGTGGCCAAGGAGGATATTTTAATGTAAATCCAAATCCAACACGTGAAATATTGTGTCCTGTATGGTTGGGCCAACCCTCACTGGGAGTGAAATTACACCTTCAAAAGATCGCTCGACATCATCATAGGCTTTGATTACGATTTTCTTGGTGTGGTCAATACAATTCTCAGAGTATCCCAATGCCTTCACTAATTTTAGTGAGCAAATATTCAGGCCTGCTCCATCGTCTACTAAGACTCGACTGATCTTATTTGTGTTAATGCATACTTCTAGATGTAGAGGACTGTTATGGTTAGATTTTGGTGCTAAAAAGTCCTATTCAGAGAAGGTGATGTGGTGTGGAATATCGTGGTATCCAACCATGGCCTAAAATTCGTTGACATCTAGGTTTGCGGGAACAGAGGCTTCTTGTAGGGCTTTATCAAGAATTGCTCTGTGTTGTGGTGAAATGTGAAGGAGTTCCAAGATAAAAATTTGCACTGGAGTTTTCCCTAACTACTCTAAGAGGTTATATTGTCCCTTTGGTTGAGGATTTGTGGATGGACCTTGGTTCTGTGGGTGGCGACAACACAATCTAACTTTGGCTTGTTTATGGTGATAGTGGCAATGCGATCATCAAAGAGTGTCACATTAAGAATGGTGTTGTAATCATGTTTGATAGCTACATAGTTGGCATTGTTGTTATTATTCCCTAAATTGGAGGCTTTTCCTTTATCATGGTCTTGCAAAGGGGTCCTGAATTTTGTATGATCGGCATTGGTTTTTCCTTGTGAATTATCAATTGAAATGTTTTGATCCTCAATAAGGTCTTGAATGATGTTCTTGAGTGTCCAACATCTAGATGTTTTGTGTCCTTTTGTGCGATGGTATTCACAGTATTTGTCATCTTTCCACCAATCTGGTTTGATCAAGGAAGGTTCATAATTCTTGGTATCTGGCAGTGTAATGACATTAGATTGCAAAAGTGGTTGGAGGACTGATTCAATGGGTTCACCCAAGGAGGTGTATGTTCTCTTGGCATGGGGAGGACCTCTTCTTTGTTGGTTGCTCTAGATAGCATTCAGTGTTTGGTTTTGACCTTGTGCTTGGGTACTTGGTGTACTGGATGTGTTTGATGAAGAAGAGCCTTTAAGTTGAATGATTGGTCCTTTGGTTATCAATTTGGCATCAACAAATCCATCATTTGTGGCATTTTTATTTCAGGGCCAGTATTTTCCTTTGTCATTGTTAGGTTTCCAATTGTCTTTGTTTATCTTAACTAGTCCTCTAGTGATAAGGCCTTTCTCAATAAGGACACCCTTCTTAAGAATTTCTTCAAAGGTTGTGCAATATTGGATTTGAATCCGACTCATCAACTCTCTGTTAAGGTTTTCTACAAACATTGTGACAAGTTGTTTCTCAGGAATATGACAAGGGAATATGCTAACCAAGCCTTGCCATCTCTAGTAGAATGAGTTAAGTGATTCCCCTTCTTTTTTGGTCGTGCTCAATGTTGCGAGGGTGACATTGTTTTTAATGTTAAAGGAAAAATGATTGATGAATTTGTTGACTAGTTCACCCCATGTTCGGATTCCTTGTGGAAGATGTGAGAACCAATCTAAGGCTGCCCCTGTGAGACTTCATGGAAATAACCTCATCAAATAGGTGGGGTCATATACAACTTCCATGCATGTTGTGTTGAATTCACAAATGTGTTCTACTGGATCTCCTATCCCCTTATATTTAGGCAGTGGTGGTGTTGTGAAATGCAATGGAAAAGGGCACAAATCCTCCAAAAAATGTCTTCTTGTTGGTTCCCAATTGCATGTTGTCCATTCATTATTCAAGGGTTTGTATGTGTTGGATCAAATAGTCTGCAAGGGATGATGTCACATTGTTTTGATATGATGCAATAATGTTGCCATTGAGGTCATGTGTTGCGTTTGGATTTTGATTGATGTTTTGTGATATGATACCTTGATTGTTATATGGATGTGAAGTGTTTTGATTTGGAATGAAATTGGTGTTTAGGTTGGTTCCAAAGGTCATGTTCGTATTTGGTATGGTGTTTTGGAGTTGAGGTATAGACCCTTGATTCATGTTTTGATTTTGAAAATTGAATCCTTGGTTTGCAAATGAGGGTATAGGACCTTGATTTACATTTTGATATGAAGGCGTGGGCCCTTGATTGATGTTTTGATGTGAGGGAATGTTCCCTTGGTTGACATTTTGACATGAAGGAATGTTCCCTTGATTGAAATTTTGAAGTGATGGTGTTGGCCCTTGAGTGGAGTTTTGGAATGATGGAAGGGGTCCTTGGTTTGTATTTTGAAGTAGTGGAATAGACCCTTAGTTTGTAGTAGACCCTTGGTTGTGGTTTTGACTTGGGGTCTTTCATGAGATAATGCACACCTTTCTAGGGTTATTTGGTGGAGGTTGATTTAATGAAGGTGCACTTTGGAATTGGAATGATGGCCATTGGTTTGTGTTTTGGGATGTGGGTATGGAACTTTGGTTTGCATTTTGGTTCAAGGGTGTGTGACCTTGGTTTAGACTTTGAATAAAAGGTGTAAGACCTTGTGATGTGGACCCTTGATTTGTTTTTTGAAAGAGAGGATTCACGAAAGTTTTACCCATGGTGTTTGAGGAACTACCAAATGTGAAAGTTGGACCTTGTGTAGTGGCATGAGTTGGGACGTTTGGAATGTGTGTTGTGGTGGTAGTGGTCATGTGGGTAGTTGTCCCAAGGGGTATGTTTACCATTTGTTGTGATGAAGGCATAACAAATGGATTTTCAATTCTTTGTTCTATGATGGTTGATACATCATAACCTTGAGGTAACTTGGCACCCTCCTTGGCTAATGCATAGAAAAATTTGTTTGGATTGGCACTAACAAGTTGGTCAACTATGCTTAAAATTCTTGGATCTTGATAAGCCCTTTCAATCTCTTGAGGGGTCAATTGTTTATTGACTACTTCAAAGTTTAGGTCTTCCCAAGGGTCACTTTGTTCTCTTTGTGGTGTGTTGTTGCGGGGTGTGGATTGATTTGAATTTGTGACATTATCAGGAAATGGGTCGCTTAGGAAATCCATGTCCTTTCATTTGTCTTTTGACCTTGTTTCAACCATGTGAGACTTTTGCAAGTTGGGGATAATGCAAAATGGCAATGAGACTATGCTATTTTTTTTGGAATTTTTTGGATTTTTGGATATGAAAATGCAAGGATAATAATGCCTAAAAGATGGGGGATAATAGATACTAAAGGACACCAAAGACTGATCGATGGTCAAGGCAAGTGATAAGGTGAATAAATGATGCTAATGCAAGATTAAGATGATGATGTAACTAAGGTCAAATGAGATAAATATGTGTTTTTGTATTTTTTTTATTTTGGGTATGAAAATGTAAGGATAATGAGGGATTGATATGATACTAAGGTAAAGTGAGCTATTTTTTTTTTTGTATTTTTTGAATAAGGGGTAAAGTGCAATCTAAGGAAGGGTAGTCTAAATGAGAGTGATCTAATGCAAAGGAACCCTAAAATTTTAAACAAAGGGTGGCACTCAAGCTAATGTGAATCCAAGGCAAAAAAATTCCAAATGTTATTGACCATTAGAGGAAAACCAAGACCAAGAGACAAGACCAAGACTCAACTTGACAAAGTGACAATGACAAGACAAATGACAAGGACAATGGTCAATGACAAGTAGAATAAGTAACCAAGAATTTTTAGAAGCTCAAAGGTCTCCCTATGTTCAAAATCTAAAGGTTTAAATGCAGCCTAAAAGTCAAAGTTTAATTTGTGCAATGCAAGGAATGAAGGAATGCAACCTCTAATGCAATGTTTTCCTAATGGGTATGCTAAAATGAGTTGGGTAGACTTGCAGGTCTTTGGTTTATCAAATAGAGGTCACTATAAACTAGTTTTGATTAGGTTTTGGACATAGATTTTAGGAAACTTTATTTACCAGGAAATTGCGGTTCAGTTTCTATTAGTTGCATTTCACAGTTGCGGCTTAGGTTGACATATGCGGGTCTGTTTCTAGAAAACGTGTCTTAGAATGAAAATTATGGTCTTTAAGCTGACAGTTGTGGTTCACAGTGACAATTACGGGTCTATGTCTGACAGTTGCAGTTCCAGAATGGTGTTTTTGATATTTTTAGTGTTTTTCAGTGGTTTTGATCCAGGTTTTTGACTATTTATGATGAAGTATGATTGGAAAACACAACAGACAGTATCAAGCACTTTGTTTAAGATTGGTTTGATGTAAAATTGTAACAAGAAAGCAAGCACAATCCTAGTAGGAAAGGGTTTGTATACTTGGTATAGGCCCACTAAAATACCCCGGATTGGTGTTGAACACCTCTCCTTCTCAAGAGCAGATAGCTTAGAAGTTTGGCGGCACTAGCTCCCCTCCATGACACTCACTTCTACGAGCACACCAACTTCAGATTCCCGAGCAGTCACTTCCCATGAACTGCTATCTCTACTCAAGGGAGTCAATAGTGAGTAACTTCGAGCATGTTACTGTACCCTGCACCATACCAAGAAACGACTAAAAATGGCTAGGCTTCTAAAAACAAAAGGTGTCTAGTAAGGGCATCTGGTTTAGGGGATATGATGATAAACTCCCTCGAGAGGTCTCCCAACCCTTAGAACAAGGGTTTCTCATATCATAAAGATATTGGAGGAGAACTATCACGTACCATCCTATTGACTACAAACTTTCCTCGCAGCCACACATTTATATAGCGATTCGGAAGGACTTGGCTTTAGCCCGTTACTGCTTGGGTCATTCCCTTAGGGTGAGTAGTTTTTCCCACTAAGGCAGGCCCTCTAATGGGTAAACACAAAATCAGATTGGTTTGGCTTTCTGATCACCGAGTTTGCTCAAGGTGAGAGCATAATACCTACCACCCTCAAACACCAAGACATGGTGTTCTTTACCCTCTAATTAAAGCTATGTGAGAAAGACAATCATTCATTTTAAGCACCAAAACAAAATGTTTTCTAATCTAAAACAATCAAAGTGGTTTCAAAATGTAATTCTTGGACGTTTGAACCTGCAAAACCACTTGTTAGTAGTCTCAAAAGAAAGGTCTTGGACCAATGAAAAAGTTGCACAAACTCCAAGTTAGCACCAAAGGAGGTTAGCACAAAACCAAAACTAGAATGCAACAACTAAACTTAAAAATGAAAACCAAGAAACTTTAACTAAACTAAAACTTAAATAAACTAAAAACTTGAGAACTCAATTTTTTTGTTACTCCACAAGGAAACAATTTTGGGAGTCCCCACCTAAAGCCACATGCTACAAACAGAATATTAGAACCCAAAAACCCTATTCTACTCACAGAAATCAAAAGAAAGAGGAAAAATATATTGAAACTAAGACTTTTTACCTAGCAGACAATTGTGTCACTCCCTTCAGCAGTTGCATCATTGCATTGTGTCGCACAGTGGTAGATGTGTTGCTTTTTTGAATTCAAATTTTCCTGTCCATGGGTACCTCCTGTAGATGTGTCATTCCAGGACAAGTGTGTCGCTGTGTTTGATAGATGTGTCGCTTCTCAGCAAATGTGTCACTATGCTTGATAGTTGTGTCATTCCGTACTCAAAATATGCAAAAATAATTTAAATCTGTATGAAAAATTTGCAAAAAAGTATATTCGCGTTGGGTTCACCAATGTGAGATCAAGTTTCTTAGTTTCTAGCCTAGAATAGTGATAGCTAACACCTCTAGACTAATAAGACCTCATCAACAAGAGAATACAAAATAATGGACAAACCTAGAAATGCAAAGCATAAATTAAATTACTCCCCATATTGGTTGATTCACTTCCCTTGCTCTCCTTCTTATGCAACTTTTCCTTCAAATTTGTTGGAATACTTGTGCAAAACCTACAAATAGTAAGCAAGAAAGTTGGAGAAAATTAGCTATTAAGGTGAAAATGGAGGAGGAAAGTTGCTTTTATAGACAACCTTTTGAATGGACGGTTGAGATTAATGGTCCAAGATCAAACTTCTAGAAAGATTCCAAGATCAATGGTCCAAGATTGATGCACCAAGAATATGCTATTCTTGGAGGAATCGTGACAGGTATGATGCTCGATGGCTATGATACCTGATGACTATGACAAAAATGAAGGCTATGACAGGGGTTAATGACAAGGCATTTTTGACCAAGTGGTGCATAAATAATTTATTTTAAATTATTTATTCAAAAATGGAGGAAAATGGAGGAAGGGGACAAGTGGCAAATAAATCATTTATTCAAATTATTTATTTGGAGAAAATGAAAAGAGGAGCATTTAATTAAATTTATCAATTTAATTAAATGGAGAGATGAATAGACATTAAATAATTTATTTAGATTAATTGTTTAATAGGGGAGGTGACATGGGATAGTTAAATAATTTTAATAATCATTTAACTATAGAAGAATTAAAAGACCATGAATAGATAAATAATTAATGGTAATTATTTAACTATAGATGAAAAGGTGATAAAGCAATAAATAAATAAATAACATAATTTATTTAACTATTGAGGAAGAGGGGGAATTAGTGACACGATTAATTTATTTAATCGATCAGGATAGAAATGAGAAGGTGAATTAATTAAATAATTAAAATCATTTAATTAATAGAAGAATACAATCAAGCATAATTGAATAATTAAAATTATTCAATTATCAAAGGATGATGACCAAGAAAAATGGCGCTTGTAGACTTAGGACATTTTTCAGTGTCTACAAGTGCTACCTTTTCAGATGAGGATAGAGCTAAATTAGCTCAATTATATAATAAATATTTCATGACCAAAAAAGGGTCACCACACTAATGAGCAAAGACAAAGATGATTTTAAAAGGCTCGGGAATGAAGCAGTTTATAAGGTAGGAGGATACAAAAATAGAACAAATCACACCTCCTCCAGAAACAGGGAAGTTTGCAAAACATGAAAAAGAGGTTGTACAAGACAACCCGAAGATAATTGAGGCACAAAATATAGAAAATCTACCTCTTCTGAATAACAATGATAAATAAATTGAAGATGAAAAGAAGACTAAGAATGTGTCCAATACTATTGATAAGGAGAAGAAAGATGAAAAAGTAGAAGGTAGCATTGGTGACAAGGAAAAAGCCAAGGAGAAGAGAGTTGAAGAAAATGTGAAGATGGTTTTTGAATCTTTCGGAACCTCTAGAGATTCCTTGAAGATATTATTGAGCATGCAACTCCAATTCCAACCAGTTGTTTCTACACAGTTGCTACAAATTTTGATGCAACATGGTCAAGTAGATATGGAAAATATGTATCCCTACAACAAATTACAACTAGGTGATGCATTTCATGCCTCTGCTAGAATGGAGATCTTACAAACACAAATAAAGAGTGCAGAGTTGATAGATGAGGCAATGAAGGTGTTGAAGGAGAGTCTTCCTAGTGACAGTATTGATAATTCTTTATCTGGTGTGTAGAACCTAAAACTATTGCTTGATTCTTTCAAAGAGCATTCTAATGGCCTTAAGGAGAAATTAGAGAAGGAAGTAAGCAATAAATTAAATGAGAAAAGGTTGGTGGATATCTCAAATAAATGTGCCACTACATATAACAAAATGCAAAGCAACCTTAAGGATGTACAAAATTTTGTTGAAGAGGCCAAGGATCTATTTTAGTTTTGCTTGAAGTGGCCTAGTTCCACCAAAACATAAAGGTTGAGATGGATTCCATTGAGGCACGGATTGACAAGGCATCTAGTGCCTATGATCTAGAAAAATATGTAGATGGATCCACAAGATTAGCAATTGAAAATTTGCATGAACAATTCTTCCAACTGCAGGAACAAAAAGAAAAGATTATAGCGCAGTTTGGATAGCTTAGAGACCTAGTGAATGCAAAGTTCACACCCATATCTAGTGCTCCGAATAATGTGGAGAAAGAAATAAAGTTGAATCTAATACCTAGTAATCTAGATGAAGGAGAAGAACTCCTCATGGAGTTTTAGGCTCAAAACCACATGCTTGGGATGGCCAAGAAAGATTGGGAGGATGGAAAAAGGGATTAGGAAGCACACCTTGCTAGATTGTAGGTGTCAAACACAAGTGATATTCCCTCTTCAAGTTGATTGTGAATATTTCTTTTCTATTTATGCATTTCATATTTTATTGTATATATGTGGAAGATAGTGGATAGTATACTAGTGAAATTTTTGATAAGTTTTTGATGGATAGCACTATTAAGGGGAGTTGGTTAGAAGTTTGTTACTCTCATGCATGTATGTATATATCAGTTAGGGGGAGTTTGTGAGTAAGTTAGGTAAAGTCATGTATATATGTAAGGGGAGAAGGAAAAAGAAAACAAAGTACATGTGAATGATGTCAAAGGGGGAGCAAAGAACATGAAATATGTATGCACCCTTTTCCCTTGATGTCAAAGGGGGAGAAGACATGCAAAAGAGTTGATGCATGTTGCCATCAATGACAAAGGGGGATATTTTTGGAAGTTTGAGGATATTGTCATTGGTATGGTTGTTGGCAACATGAGCATGAGCTTATACAGTTTTGTCATCGATGTCAATATTGTGGTTTGAATGGAAGTATGCATTGAGGTACAATTGGTTAGTGAAGCATGAGTGAGAATGGAGATGGTAATCTAGCATAGAGAGGCAAAGGTTTTGCTCTGGTGCAAAACAAATATGTTGAATATTTGATTAATCACTAGTATTGATCTGGAGTAGTATATACAATGTGCTTGATATCACTATATAATGTTAATATAAAGGCTTAATTTGTAGGTTGAATTCAATGAAGAGCAACATATAAACACAAAGATCACTTTGATATATTGATAAACTTCAAAATTTCATCCATATTATATCGATACAACTCACTAGTATTGATCTAAGAGTAGTATACAATGCTATCTAAAATCAACAACAATAATATTAATTTCCTTACAAATTCCTTGAAGCTCATATTCAATCCTAGTGAGAATTTCCTCATATACAATGTGCTTGATATCACTATATAATGTTAATATAAAGAGACTAATTTGTAGGTTGAATTCAATGAAGAGCAACATATAAACACAAGATCACTTTGATATATTGATAAAATTCAAAGATTTCATCCACGTATTATATCAAATACAACTCACTAGTATTGATCTAGGTAGTATACAATGCTATCACAAATCAACAACAATAATACTAATTTCCTTCTGATTCATGAAGCTCATGTTCCAATCCCTAAATGAGAATTCCTCATATACAATGTGCTTGATATCACTATATAATTTTAACATAAAGACTGATTTGTAGGTTGAATTCAATGAACAAAAACATATGAACACAAAGATCACTTTGATATATCGATAAACTTCAAAATTTCATCCACATATATGATATGTCAATACAACTCACTAATAATGATCTAGAATGATATACAATGCTACCATAGACCAACAACAATAATACTAATTTCCTTCCTACAGTTCATGAAGCTCATATATGGAATCGTAGTTTGGAGGAAGAAGTCGTCAGTTTTTTTTTAGGATGTGATGATGGGGGCCCCTCGCTTGTGGTGGAAAATTTTACATTCTTTGGGAGAAATGATCGCGGCTAAGTGTGATCTGACTGATTCGATTGCTCCTTCTGATGTTGGTTGTTTCAACCACCTTCATCTTCCTCCTTCACATCGGCACTTATGCGCAACAGGTGTAGGCATCCAACACCGAAGGTGAATAGGGAGGGAAGATGGTCTCCTCCTCCTCAAGGCATCCTAAAAATTAACACGGATGGCTCTTCTCATGGAAACCTGGTCATGCGAATTGGTGGTGTTGGTCCAGGATAGTTGGGGATGTCCAATTTATTTCTCTATTTATAAGGGTCTTCATACTAATAAAATCTTATGGAGGCTCGGAAATTTTACTAGTTGTGGGTATGGCGTGGCTTAGGGTGGTGGCGGGATTATATCAATCTGATTCCCAGTTGTGGTGAACTTGTTGAACAGAGTGTGTTTAGATGATGTCAGCTATATTAGTTTTCAGTGTACAAAGCATCAATGTTTTGGTCCACATTGTTTCACCTTGAGGTATTTTTTTCTAAGTAAATTTTGGTATGTGTTTGAAGACCTTAAATCCAAATTTTCATGTCTTTATGTCCTCTAGTGCAAAAGTTATGGTTGATAGAATATCGAGTTTTCCAATAACAGTATAATCAAAATAGAGTGTATGTTTGGATTGGTTTGCATTCCACCATGGGAGCATATTTGGTTATGCAGATTTGAGGAAATTTTTATAAGTGATTGTATTATCCATGATTGAAGTGGCAAGTTTTTTGTAGGTTTGAGTGTCAGCTTGTGAATGATCAGTTGGTGTATTTTAGTGCTACTCCATCAATGGAGCCGACCTTATAATTTTGGGGTCATGCGGAGTTAAAGGAAGTGTTGATCAGTCTTATGGAGTTATGATAGGTCCCCTTCAACCTATTTGGATGTGTTACAAGTTTTGAACTATGGCATGGAATGTGTTTGTTTGAATCTTGAGCTAACAAATTATTTTATGCACAGTACATCTAATTAGGCTGACCTAATTGATGTTGCAAGTGTTTGTGGATGTATGTGTATAAATGTAAGATCATTTTTAGTGTTGTGTAGTATTAATTTAGTAATGTAATGTGAAGTATGTGAGTATAGTGAAAATGTGATGCGAATGTAAAGCAAAGAAGAGTGTGGAAGCTGTATAGAATGAATTGTGTTGATTCAGTATATTGAGCTCTAGTGAAACTGTATCTCCTGCATATTGTAGATGCATTATTAGCTGTTCAAATCTTGGAAATGACCCACCCCTCTTCTATATTTCTCTTATTCTCTAGATAGCGAGTCCTCCAAACAGTGATTCCAAAAGGAAATAAGCCATTCTATAATATGGTATGACTAATTATAATATATTGTGAGCTAATCCTCATTGTGTTTTTTCCCTTTTTGGGTTTTCCACATAAAAATATGGTATTCATGTGTTATGTGATTTTATGATTGCTTTCATGATTTATTACCTTACTATAATTTGAATATGACATGTGGAATGAATGTTTAAATTCTTAAGTGGTTTCAAAGAATACCGATTCACCCCCCTCTCAATATTCTAGGTGTTCAACATGAGATTCATTAATCATATGTAAAATAGATCCAATAGTGGCCATTGCATCAATAACTTTATTGTTTGCACAATAAACTTTCTCAAAAGATATGTCTAAGAAATACTATTTAAAACCATCCACCATTCATTTATAGGGTACAAGTTTTTCCTCCTTTGTGAGGAACTCATCATTGACATGATTGACCATAAATTGTGAATCATTGAATACATGTAAGTACTAGATGTTTCATTGTATTTCTAGTTTTAGACCATATATCAACATCTCATATTTTTCCATGTTGTTTGTGTAAGGAAAGTCGATGTGAAATGATTTTAGGATGAAATCAACTTGCAAGGTGATGAAAATGATATCATCACCTAAACCATGTGAGATAAATGATACATCAAATCATAATATCCATGGTTTAGATTCTTCAATTGAAGGATAAATTCATCTAGAAATATTATGGTCAAAGGATGATATTCCTAAATGGGAGCCTATACTAATTGATCTACTATAAATTTCCCCTTGATTTCCTTTTGATTGGCATACTCAATATCAAACTCGCTAAGGATCATGACCCACTTAGCCATCCTACTAGTATGGGCTATTTTTGAAAATAAGTATCTTAATGGGTCCATTTTAGAGATAAGATGGGTTGTAGAATTAAGCATGCAATATTGAAGCTTCTATGAGGTAAAAACTACTACAAGGAAATATTTCTCTATGGATGAGTAATTAAGTTCAGATATAACTAATGTCTTGTTGAGGTAATAGATGGAATTCTATCTCCCTTGATCATTATGTTGAGCTAAGATAGCTCCTAAGATATGTTGTGATATTTTGTAGGTTCCACTAGTACTGGAGGATTGGATAGGTATTCCTTGATCTATTTAGATGATATTTTTCTTGATTGATCCCACTAAAAATTGACCTCTTTGGAGTAGATGTAAAAAGGATAACACTTATATGTAAATTGGGTAATGAATCTCCCAATATCCCAAAATTTTCCCTATAATTTATGTAGTTGTATAAGGTTCCAAGGAAGTGGCATGTTTTTTATTACTTTTACCTTATCTAGATCTACTTTAATTTTACATCTAGAAACAATGAGCCCTAGGATGTTTCCTAATATAACTCTGAAGATACATTTCTTGGGATTTAATTTGACCTTATACTCTTTGATCCTCTAAAATATATGATGTAATATGGTTTGAATATCATGTAGCATATCATGGAATATGAAATTCATGGCCCTAGGATATCATGTAATATCTACTTCAATTTCACATCTAGAAATAATGAGCCCTAGGATATTTCCTAATGTGACTCCAAAGATACATTTCTTGGGATTTAATTTGACCTTATACTCTTTGATCCTATAGAATATCATGTAGCATATCAACAATATCATGTAGCATATCATGGAATATGAAATTAATGACCCTCCAATATGTGGCACCAATATTTTTGAGGCCAAATGACATGATTGTATAATAGAATGTTCCCCAAGGGGTGATGAAGGCTATCTTATGTTGGTCCTCTAGTGCTATCTGAATTTGATTGTACCATGAAAAATATATCCAAAAGGGATAGAATCTCATGGAAAAATGTCATATCTACTATCATGTCAATATTAGGAAGTAGAAAATCATATTTAGGGAAAGCTATATTGATATCTCAGAAATACTTATATACCCTAATTCCTTTAGTTTTCTTACTCAATGGGAATACATTATCTATACCCATTCTAGATAGCCAATAGGTTGAATAAATCTGACATCTAGCAACTTCTAAATTTCTTCCTTTACTAGGAGGGCTATCTTATGGTGCATTTTCCTTAACTTTTGGTAAATTAGTTTTGCATCAATTCATATCAAAATCTGGTGAACAACCAAGGATGGTTCCAAGGTAGGAATGTTGGTGTAAGACCAAGAAAATACAACTAGATAATCTCTAATTACCATGGAGATATTTTTCTTCAACTTAGGATCTAAAGCAACTATTCTTTTTGTCAGCTTAGGTACCTCCTTTGTACAAATATTTATGTCTACAACTTCCTCAATAAGGAGGGTTGACCCATCTTGAAGTGGAGAAAAATATAATGGAATTTGAATCTCACTATCAAAAGTTATCTATATCAAGAATGGATTCTAATGGTTCCCCTAAAATATAAGCTTGTTCTTTGAAATATGTAGAACTTGATATGGTCTAAATTCCCTATTTATGATCTCCTTGGGTAATGTGATTATGAAATTGCATAAGATATAGGATGGTCTCATAATTTTGAAATATATCTAAGGTGGGAGGATTGTGTTAGTCTTATTTGATTATTTTGGGTTATTGTAGGTCAAGGTGAATGGTGAGGATGACATTGTCATAGAATAAGTTTGTGTCATCAAGCTCTTCAAAAGGACTATGAAAGACATCTAAAATGAAATCATAATACTCATCATAAACACCTATATTAAGCCATAATTTATATCATTTATTAGTAAATCAAAAAGTTCAAATGGGACTTGCTCATATAAGCCAAGACCTTTAGCTTTATAGTTCATTTTCCTACAAATATACAAGGGAATGGGTTATTTATGCTCCTTAAAGCAGGCTACATACTATTCATCTTTCTAAATCCATGTATTCAAATCCCTTTGTTCCCTCATTAGCAAGATAACAATTGAAAATGAAGGTAGTGGGACCCTATTGTAGTGTGAGGATGGGATCTTGGACTTAAGGGTGTGGTTGACCAAAGGATCAAGGAGAGATGGGTAACTTGATGATATGAAGGGATTCGTGGATTTTATATTCTCCACATCCTTTATCAAGTATTTTCAGTGTGTATTTTAGAAAAAAAATTATTGGTGGATAGGGTAAAATATGTAGAAGGTAAGTCACTAGGGTCAATGTATGGTGTGGATTTTATGGAGGATTTGGGGATGATGTTAAAGTATGGACAATGATTGTTGTATTTTCCTTCCAATACCTTACAATATTGAAAGGGGGTGGAGATCACCAAGAATATTAATTTCCATCTCATTGTATGAAGAATTAAGGCATTGATGGTACGACTTGCATGCCATGGAGCCATGGTCAAACAATCAAGATTTATATGGAAGCTCTAAATCTAGGATGTGCCATAAGGTATGTTGTAATGTGGTTTCTACCTTGATTAGAAGATAAATAGTAATAGTTAACTATCTGTGTGTTATCATAGGCCTTAATGGTGATAGCATGAGATCCCAAGGATTTTTTTATATAACCCAAAATTTGCACTAGTTGAAATGAATAGATGTTTAGGTTTGACCCATTATCTACGAGCACATATTTTATTTTATGTTTGGAAATTATAACCTCGATATAGAGGGGATCATTATGTGATGGATCAAGGGGGGGGAAATAATTTGGAGTGAATGTGAGGTGATGATTTATGGAAATATGGCCATCAAGGGTCAAGAAATGTGAAGGTTCAATATTATTGGGTACTTTGAGTTCTTGTAAGATCTGATTCAAGATATCCCTATAGTGGGGGATGTTCAAAGGAGCTTAAGGATGGAAATTAGGGACAAATTTTGTCAAGGTGATCAAGGAGGTCATATAATTTTTAGGTGTTTTGATTGGATGGAGGAGGACCTTGGATTGTAACTTTCCACATTGGTTCATAATGGAATAATCAAGTGTTTTTTTATGGTATGAACCATTCATTAGATTGCTCCATGTGTCTAACAAAGATAGGTGAAAGGAATTTTATGGTGATGGACATTTTTTGTATTAGAATCTTCTCCTTGAGTGCATGATAATTATTCCTAGGGAGTGTATTTTGATATATGCCCATGTCTTGATTGGGTGAGGTGTTTGATGATCCTCCAATTTTAGTTTCACCTCTATCTATAAGGTTTTGGATATAGTGTTTCAATTTTGTACACTTTCTTGTGTCATGACCTTTGATTAAATGATAATCACCATATTCATCCTCCTTATACTAGGAAGGTTTTGTTTCACTATCATAAAGTATTTTTTAAGTGGAAAGGATATCATGTTAGCCTTGACCAATTGATGAAACATTACCTCAATAGGTTCCCCTAGGTGTGTGAATCATCTCCTTTTTCATTCAAGTTTAGGTGGTATAGATGTAATGGTGATGGATGAGGTTTTTTTTATGTTTTGGAAAAGATTTGAATCAATGACCTCATCTCCAACTACATTCTTATTTTCGCTAAATAATTTGATCTTTTTGTTGGAATTTTTTTTATTTATCATTTTGATTTTGGTTCTTACAATAAAGTTTAATAACACCTTTAGAAATTAGGCCTTTTAAATTTGGATTCCTCTCAAAATAAATTACATGTGTACAATTTTTTCTCTCATATTGGCCATGAAAACCTAATAGTTAAATCTCTCTAATGTTTAAGGAATGATGAAAATGTTTCCCTTAGTTTTGTTTGGTATTGCACAGGTCCATCATGGCTAGCTCGTGCTCCATATTATAGGAAAAGTGTTTGATGAATTTTTACTAGGTATCCAAAGGATTTGATGGAACCCTTACATTGGTGTAAGAACCATTCAAGTAATTTACCACCTAAGTTATGAGGGAATAAGTGTAGTAAGTATACACATTTCTTTTACATGTTGCCTAGATATCCCTTCCCCTCATATTTGTCATGCTTGGGAATTTTGAAAAGGAATGGTACTTGTGATTGGACATAACCAATTGAAGGTATAAGGTTTCTTTTGAGTTAATCCTTAGATTCCTTTAAATTAATCCTTCATGGCTTGCCACTCTTGATCAAAAGATGAAGTGTTGGAAGAGGTGTAAAATTGTATTGATGATGTTGCATATTGTAAATCTTAGGAGGAATGGGTTTTTGGTATTGGGTGATGTTAATCATGGAATTTAGGTTGATTGTTGGTGGAGGTCCAAATTTTGGAATGTTCATAATAGAACTAAGGATATGGTAGGTATTCTAATTAGTAATCAGAATGAAGGAGTATATATGGGAGGTGTTGGGTTTAATTCCTATTTGGGTGTCTATTTTTATGTGACTTGACTATCAAATGAGGGATTTTAAATCCTAATTTGAATGAAATATCAATATAGGGGGTTACCCCTAATGAAAATGGATTGTTTGCCTCAAGAGGGATTGTTATGGTCTAAATGAGGTTTGTTGTGGTTATGAATGGGATGAAATGTATCATGGGTTGTGATTGGAACTTTTTCATGGGTTTGATCATGATCTGATGGATCAATAGGTACTATGTGATCAAGGTGGAAGAGATCATAACCAATAGGTAATTTATCCCCTAGCTCTATAGCTTGTCTAAGGACTACATCTCTATTTATCTTAATGAATCTATCCATGACATCATGTCTTTGTTCAAAATTGAGGATTACATAAGGATAAATAGTCAAGTTGGTTAGGATTGTTATCATCAATTTCATTATCATCATTTCGGAGGTGAAAAGGTTCTCCAAGGAAAGGAAATCATTCTATGAGAAATTGATTATAAAAAGGATTTTATTTAGTCATTTTACATCTAGTGGTTTGTCTTGTACTATGATCCATTGGTCTTTATTTTGGATTGATGTGGTATAAGATGGGTATGAAAGACATTATAATATTGAGTTTGTATCAAATGAGTCACAAAGGGGAAATTCTTAGGACTCAAAATATTGGAGTTGTGGTGAGTTTATCAAAAATGAGGGATAACTTTAAGTGGTCATTGGATGACTTGGAAATAAATTGGATAGAAAACTTGGATTTAAAAGATAATCCCAAATATGGGAATAGATTATTAGGTGGAATATGAAAATTTGATTTGCTAAACTTGGATTTAAAGTGTATTCTACACTCTTGGATATTAAGGATGGTTTTATTTGACTTAGATTCTAGAATCTACATATAGTTTTAGAGTTCCAAGGATTATACTATGGGCCCTAGTATATCTTAAGGGTCCCAAAGGAAATATTAGGCGATGGTTTTATTAAAGAATATCCAAAGGTGATGTTTTCAAATGTTTCCAATGATTTCTTTTGATGATGATAGGATTTGGATTATAAAGAAGATGTGTATAAAGGATGATGATGGTTTAATGATCTAAGATAAACTAATGATCTTAAAGTTATGGATTTGAATCAAAGATAGCTATGGTTATGAATCAATAGAACAATAGACAATGAGAAATAAAGGGGTGTGTCCCTTAAACTCAAAAGGTTTGGTATCAATGAATATGCAATGTGAGTAAATCAAAATATGGATAATGGATACAATACTAAGGTTGTGGTTAAGATGGATAATAAGAAATGGAAAAATTTATTGGTTGTATATGTGGGGTGTATGACCAAAGTCTTGTGACTTAGACTAGTAGGAGGATACTAGATTATCACAAAAGGCTAATTGGATAAGTATTATGGATGGTGGATTTTTAGATGGATAAAAGGATATGGAGTATGAACTAGGACTATGCTTTGGGAAAATGGCCTAGGTATTTGGAATGTAAGGGCTATGTTTTTGTGGGAATATTTCTAGGGGTGAAATTATGACCAAGGTAAAATGTATTTTAGCACTAATATTATAAACTATGATTATCCTGAAGTTGGAACTTTGTGTTTCAAGGATACTAATTGGAATTATATTTTCAAACAAGAAAAAATATTTTCAAAAATTTGACTTGATTGACTTGCTATAAATATTTACAAATAGGCAATTGGTATGTACAACACAATTAAGAATACAAACAAGCATAAATTATTCAAGAAGGTTGTATCAATCCTTGTGGTCCCACAAACATGCTCTCTATCAAGTGATGGATATCTAGGGAATACAAGGTTGTGTACCATATATGCACCCCTTACCTTGGAGGCCAAATCCTCACCTAAATTCAACTTTATCTCCCCACCCTAAAAGTACTTTTTGGGTAAGAATTGGGGCCCATTTCATAACTAATGCATACAAGGAAGGATAGTTAATGTTATAAAGCTAGGCTTTATAAGGCACTGTAAGAGAATCCTCAAAATACTACAAGGGTATGTGAGGACTAATTCATGAATATAAAAGTGAAAAATATCAAGTAGCCTAGAGTAGAGGGTAACCCACTCTTCCCCTTCACTTCCCCAAGGTATTAAGTTCTTGTGGGCTTAGCTTAAATGAAAAAATTCCCTTCCATGAGGCATGTGTTTTGATTCATCCCCCACTTTTTATACTTTGCCAGAATGTTAAATTTGAGGCCATCCCCTTGGTGTTAAAATACAAGGTATCCCCCAAAAAATAAAATTAAAAAATGGTATTTTTTTATTATCCTCAAGTTCAACCAAGAGTATGAGAGGAGAGCATATGCAAGATAAAAATTCAAGATTAAAAGATACACATAAATTATAAGCCCAAAATTGAAATATGAAAATAAATTTTAACCCAAATTTTTAATATAATAAATAAACAAAAACATACAAACCACCCACAAAATAAATGTAGATAATCAAGTCTTCGAAATATGTCCTAAAAAACCATTAGGTTAGTAGTTTGAGGAATGAAAGTATTCTTCACATAAAAATCATTGCATTCAAAGGTCACCTATAAAATAGAAAATAAGTCGGTCCTATTAAAAAATAAACATGAAAAATATGTTATTTATAATTTTTTGATATATTTTTCAAATTTCTCAAAAATGATATTGTATACAAAAGTTGTTGATCTTTAAAATTTTAAACTAAAAGGATAAATTTGAAGGATTATACCTATTTTTTGGAGAAAAATCTAATAAAATTACCTCATCCACATTGTAGGGAATCAAATCAACTTTCCAACACACATTAAAATTTAAAAATCTAATTAAAAAAATATATATATGTCAATTTAACAAAAATGTGATTTTTAAGAAATTCAAATGGGATAGGGAGTGTTTAAGCCCCCTGGCGACTAGCCCTTGTTTGGACAGGTGACTATTACTAAGCGTTAAGGGGATAAAGATGTTTAGGTTCTAGTTTTAAGCCCCTTGTGAGTTGGTTGCAATCATAAGTTGAATGTGTTTATGACCAAGGTCCCTAAGTATAGTCATTCTCTTTATCACCAATGTGAATGAACCAAACCTAGGAAAAACTTAAACCTCACATTTTAACTCCCCTTAGTCTACATAATTTATGAATGGAGACATAGACTACAAACTAAGCTACATGGAGAATGAAGGACATGTAAATGTTGTTAAATATAAATAAAACATGGGTTGACATGTCCTCCCACACATACTTATGCCTTTGATGAACCCCATGGTAAACTTCAAACCCTCTTTATTTTGCTAAGTAGATTCAACTCCTCTCATGTATATTCATTGGGTACATTAGTATGTATATCTACTATAATTTACCATATATACCCTTATTGTATTTAACACCCCCTATGTATTTCCTTTGCATATCACTCCTATGGATCTAAAAGGCAAACAAAATAAAAAACCAAAAAATTTAATGGAGCTAAACACCATAGATTAAAAAAATAGATATGTCATAATTCATCACAAATAAACTAAAACCTCATTAATAAGATGCATATGTGTCAAACCATTTGTAATGATGTATGGTATTTTTTGTACGTTATAAATTGTATATAGCCTTATAAATTTCATATGGTTATATAGAATTTTGTACAAATGGAAATCAAAGGCTCTACAAAAAAAAAACTTCCTATAACCAAACTATTATTTTTTATATATCAAAATTTGTCTATAGGCTACTCCAAATACAATGGTAAGCTCTATTTTTCCCTCAATGTCACCTATAAAAACTTGATCTCCAAAACCAATATGAACCACAACACACACAATGGAGTTAGATAAGGATAAGACTCCCTAGAAAAGTCACCAAAGATGTAATAATTAGTTTGAAAATGCAACTTGAAAACGCATACAAATGAAATTTTATAGTCAAACCAAAGAAAATCCTTACATAAAGCATACAAAGAATTTTTTTAAAAGCAATAACACAAAAAATAAAACAATATTACCAATGAACTCCATTGTATATTTTATTTTCTCTAATTATAGTTTGGAATGTGGATTCTCTTGTGCAGAAAAGGTGCCTATTTTGACAACATATAGTTAGCTCAAATGGAAAATGAATGAAAAAGGATGGAATGATGCTTCAATTTATAAATTTTTAAGAGAGACAATGGATGGGATATGTGATGGGAATATCAATGATGGGGATGAATGAGAGGACTTCCCTAGGATTGAGGAGAGAATGGAGGTTGTTTGAATGTGAAGGGATAGGATTCACTTACCAAAAATAGTAAGTAGATGCTACCATAATTTTTAAGTAGATGCTACCATAGTAAGTAGGGAAAATTTTATTTAGTACCCCCTTTATTCTTGTAATTTGGTGGGGAGAATATAGCCATGATTTAATAATATTATTATTTAATTATCTTAGCCATGTGAGGTGTAAATTAGGTCTAATTTAATAACATTATTGAATTATGTGAGATGGAAAATGGAATAATTAAATAATAAGATTATTTAATTAGGTAGGAAAAATTAGGTGAAGGGGATTTGACTAGATGGTGTGATAATTTAGTTGATCTGGACAAGGGTGTACTAGGGAAATAGTTAGGTGTCTACAATAGGTACCTCAATTTTATTGTTATTGCTTGAGATGTCTCCACTTTTATTTTGACCTCCCTTTAATATCCTTGGAATCATTTTTTTTCCTCTATCACTCTTTCCACACTTCATAGTCTCTTATTTTTTTACTAACTTTCTATTTCTACCCTTACCTTTTGATAGTTGGATCTCAAATAATTATTATCCCAAAATCTCTTCACAAGTAATCATAAATTCTCTTTTATTTTCTTTTTTTATTTGAAATGATCCACTAAATATATATTTTGTAGAAAACCCCCTCTAAAAACAACACAAAATATGGATTTTGGTCAAGGGGTTAAGTCCATGGCATTGCTTCAATTTAGGTGATACAAAATTTGATCTTTTAATTAGTTATAAAAATCCTATTAGATAATAAATATTCACCCCATCCTTCTCGAAATCTATCCACTATATTAATAGTTAATTCCTTGAGTATAACCATTGTAGCACCATCATCAACCTTCCTCTCCTTTTCCTAGTGTTGTAATGGGGGACTAAAGCAATAGGAAAACAAGAAATGAATAGAAATAAATAAATTCAAACAAGATCAAATTCCAACCATACTCATGAAATGAAGTTCTAAAATAACGAAATCAACAAACAATGTAATCCTAAAGATAACATAAATTGAATCCAAACCTTAAAACGTTACCATCCCATGTTGAAGTGTAATCTTTATTGATGTTGAATTGCGTTGGAATCAATACAAAGCCTTCATTTGTTGTTTTGAAAAAGTTTCAAAGTTTGTTAATGGTGAACTAGAATAAGAAGACAATAATTCTCAATGTGCTCAAGAATAAGTTGTTCAACGCTTTGCTATGTAAATTCTAGATTATTTGTGAGAAGATAGAAGATTGTTTTTTATATTTCAGGTTTCGAGATGAATGATCAAGATTTTGTAGTAAGATCTCACGATCAATGGTTGAAAATTGTTGAGAGGAAATAGATTGGAATGATTAGAGAGATTAGATTGGACTGATTGGGGGGGTTGAAGAAATCAGGTTGAGTGGTTAGTGGGATTGAAGAAATCAATGGGATTGGAGAATAGATGAGTTAGTTAACCCATTAGAGTGAGAAATCAGTGATTGTGATTTGCTCAATCAAAAAGGAAGGTGAGGATAATTAATTAATATTTAGGGATGAACGTGCAAGTCATGTTTGACTTTAACAAATAAAGTTATGTTTGTTTGTTGACTATGTTGAATGATTTCGAATAATTAATTTAATTATTCAAGTTTAGAGAGGGGAAAGTGATTTAATTAAATTATTAAGTGATAACAATTTAATTGATTTAGATGAATATGGTATATTATTGACATAATTAAATAATTGATGTTTATTTAATTAATCAAGAGGAATAAAGTTAGATTAGGACATTTATTAAATAAATGAGATTTATTTAATTAGTTAGAAATGATGATTGATGATGAATTAATTAAATAATGTTAAATCACTTAATTAATAGATGAATATAAAATTTGATAATAATTAAATAATAATGTATTATGTAATCATTTAGGGAAGAAGGGTGAAAGTTAGTGTTGTTCGCCAGTAAAGAAAATTTAGGGTATCTACATTTTTCCCCTCTTTGATACAATGAGATTTTGAGCATTGTGTCAAAGAAAATTCGAAAATTCCTACGCAAGAGTTTCCTTGTTATGCCCCGACGATGGCAGGATAACATGGTGCCCCCTCAAGAAATTTGTTGAAAATTTTGGATAATAAGCCAATTTTTTTGACAAGCTAACTTGATGTGTTTAAGTGCAAGGACTGATAGAAGAAATGTTGACTAGAAGAAAATGTTAGTAAGAATTTAGAAGATAGAAGAAATGTTTTAGATTATTATGATGTGTAAAACTGTTGAACACCCAGAATATTGAGGGGGGGTGAATTAGTATTCTACTAAACCATTTAACTGCTAACCATCCAATAATGAAAACATATCTAGCTACAACAGTAAACAAAAACATGAAAGGAATCATAACATCACATGACACATTAACACCAATATTTTTACATGGAAAACCCAGAATGGGAAAAACCACGATGAGGATTAGCTCACAATATATTATAACAGGTCATAAGATATTACAGGGCGCACTGCCAAGAAACACTATCCTTGAAAGGCTCATAGCCTGAAATGATTAGAAAAGAGTGTGGCTCACTACCAAAAGGATGAACTGATGAATACACCTTCTATGTGCTGAGTTCAATTCCAATTAAGCTCTGGAAAACAAAATATTGCACCGGTTTGCAAGTTCATAGAAACTTCCAACAACTTCACACAATAACACACTGTTGCACAATACTGCTTGTAATTTTTGCATAACACACATATACATCTCTATCTATATGTCTCTATATCTTCTTTACAAAAAAATTTCATACATATCTACTGACTTACATCAACATACATCAATTAGGTAGGCCTAATTAGATGTAAACATATTCAATCAAAAATAGCTTGTTGTCTCAAACAAAAACTTATTTGGTGCTCAAAATAAAACATGCAAGCCATAAATTAGGTTGGACCGAACCTAATAGAGAACTCTTTAAACATTCACGAAGTGAATACCACATAACCATGTTTTCCAGAAGAAGACCCATACCAAAAACTATAAGCCAAACTTCTATAATTTATATCTCTCAACCTATTCAACCAAAATCATTGAAAACTTGTCCATAGCTGCAATTAATAGTCCCAATTAACATATTAAAATCACATGGGTAGATCTTATGGTATGAACAATTCCCAACCAGATTATCGGATTAGAGTACCTGAATCACTATTTACCGAATGGACAAAAACTGTCACAAACAAATGTTGGCATCAATGACAACACACTGAAGGGATTTTTCTTCATTCTTCCAAAAATCTCCCCCTTTTTCATTGATGGAAACATGTACCAAAATTCTGGTAAGAAATCCCAAAGCCCTCAAATTTTTGGCAGAAAAGACTAAAGCCCTGATACGGCCATGTGGATGGATTTGCTAGTGGTCACTCTAGAAAAATGAAAAGATGTCTCAATGGAGTTGGGAACTAAAAAAAGGAGAAGGTTGATATTAGGTGAATTGGGTGAAGAGGTGACACCATAACTATCCCTGACGATAATAAGATGGAAGGTTTTCACCAAGGTGGTAGAAGGTCTAAAAGATTGGCCATGGCGATGTCTAAAGTAAAGGAGAAGAAGAAAAATGATTAAAGTCTGGCAGAAAAATCCCAAAGTCCTCTAGAAAGTGTTGAGAAACAATAAGATGAGGATATTGATTCCTCTACTAAAGAAATTACAGATAGTCTAGGCCTGATTCAATAGAAGAAGAGAACTCGGGGGCTGATAGTGAGGGTGGTAAGGGTGATGAGGATAGGGAGGTGTCGTAGCAGGAGATGGTTCCGGATGAGGAGGAAGCTATGCAAGATGGAGCAAAGGATACTAAAAAAGAGGAAATTAAAGATGTTGAGGATGTGAATGAGAGATTCAACAATTTGGAGGAGAGGATGCAAATTCTAGAACAAAAGATTCTTGAGAAGGCAGAGGGAAGTAAAGTACAAACCTTGGAAAATATGATTAATGGAATAATTGAGGATAGATTGAAAGTGTTGGAGAAAGGTGTACAAGCAAATGGAAACATCCATAAAATTAAGAACCTAGAAGAAGTTGTCAAAAATGTGTGTATGGTCATGGACGCGGTGATGAAGAAAGCAGTTATGGCCACTGTCTCGAGGATGGGAAAAATCAAGCAACAACAAAAGAAGAATGCAGCGAGTGATGGTGTGGACTTGGTTGGTAAGATGGAGCGGAAGGCCATGGTGAATGGTACTTTTGAAGACTTGGTCAAAGCCTGGAAGCTAATCGAGGATGCATAGCCTATTTGCTTGGCTATGCTGGTTTATTCTATTTTTTGATGATTACTTCTTCTATGTTTAATTGGACTGTTGCTACTAGTTATGGCCGTGGGTGCCTAAACTTTAATCTTTATAATGTTATGTTTATTCTTAGTAGGGAATTTAGGATGGATGTCTATAAGCACTGTATTCAGTTAGTGAAGGATACTACTATTGATAGTTTTGGGTTTTTTGATCTGTATGATAGACTAGAAATGTTTGATAGAAAAGGGATTGGTTAAGCTTTTTGTTGGGGGATTGGGAAGTCTGGTGAGCTTCCTATTTTTTTGTTGTTTCTCACCAGTGGTTGTTCTGTTCTTGCTGTAATCTATTCGGGTTAGGGCCCTTTTTCCCTGCTTAATCAATCAAAAACATGTGCCAAAAATGAAGCAACAAAAATTGTTTTCACACTCCAAACCAAAATTTTGTGAACTCAACTCCCCCTTTCAGATTACATAAAAACAAAAAATTATTTTATCCCTTCTTCACACAAATCCTTCTTCATACTAAACCTTCTCCCCCTTTTACATCAAGGATAAAGGGTAAATAAAAAATTTAACAAGAACTAGGAGCACCTTGTCCTTGAGAATGGCTTCCCAAGTAGGCTTTCCATCATCCCATATCGACTTTTCTCTGACAAGTGCTTTGTGCAATGATTCTAGTTGTACTTACCACTCTTCTCCTTCTTCTAGAATGGATGGATTAAGATTCATCTTGTCTAGTTTCTATGCATCTATTAAGGAACTTGATATAGGAATGTGTCTGGACATCACCAGATTTCCAAGTTTTCCAATCCACCTCATAGCATCTTCTTTTTGCCACTGTAGGGTGAAAAAATTACTCTGCAAGTCTAAAATAGAAGTCCAAGTAGTATAATTTCTATCATTTGCAATCTTGTAGGTTCCAGAGGCATTGGTAAGTTAAGGATCTATTGAGTCCATTAATTTTTTAATGCCTTGAGTGGCATCAGGCCATCACATGCAGTATACAAAAAATACCTGGTCTTCCTCTTCACAATCCTTCACCTCTTTCAAAATTTGCAACACCTTGTTGTGTGCGATTGCACATTTATCCTGTAGAACTAGTAACCTGCTCTCTAAAATTCTTGACTTTTCCTCTTTCTCAGTCTTTATCTTAAAGTTAGAGGTATATTCTTTGACAGAATTAACCAATAATTTTAAGTTTTCAATAGGCGCCAAGGAAGCATCAATTGTGGCACCGGGGGTAGCCTCTTGCAAAGCCTTAATGGCTTCAATTACCAATTTAGTTCCTCTTTGATAGGTATGTTCAATTTCCTATGTTCCAGAGTTAAGAAAAGTACCACAAATCTGTATCCTTTCTATGGGTGACATCTTGCTTAGATCCACATAGCCTAGGTGTGACAGAAGTTGAATCAATTGAGGTGGTAGCAAAGGTTGAATCATTGTTTTCCTTGCCATTAGGCCCTTAAGATTACTTCCAAAGGATTCTCCAGATGGATTTCATAGCTCTATGGTCTTGGGTAATTCTTCTTCACTTCTTCCAATATTTGTTTATTCCTTGTTTTCTTCTTTCTTTTCCTCTTCTTCTTCTTCTCCAGAGGATTTTTCTTATGGTTTTTCTTTCTTTTCCTCCTCCTTCTTGTCTTCGTCATCTTTTCCATCATTTCCCTTTCCATCTTTTTTTCCTCCATCTTCATTCTTATCTTCTTCTCCATTCTTTCTGGTATCCTCATGATGTTCTTTTGAATTGTTACCGATGTCATTCTTATGTTGATATTTAGTGTGTTTATTGGTTGTTTCCTTTGTATCATTCAGAGGAGAAAATGTCTTTGAAGCAATATGTGTATCACCAACCATATCCAAAAAAAAATGATCCTTTACTTTTGTAACATTAGCAGGCTCCTGAGCTTGAGTTGTATGAGATGAAGAATTGGTTCTCATCCCATAATTCTTTTCCATTTCCCTAACTATATCAAGAGTCTCTTGCGTCAACCTTTCAGTACTAACTTTCTCTTTAGTCATTAGAAGAGTGACTCTTTGTTTGACCTTGAACAACTTAGAACATTCATTTAATAGAGTAGCAACATCTTCCTCAAACAAGGAGGATCCATATGTATTCACAACATCAAATTTCATTTTTTCATCAATAGTTACAGCTTCATGCCTTCTTTGTAGTAAAGCTTCCCATACATTGCCAGTCACCTTCTTCCTTATAGTTTCCATATTCTCATTAAAAATAACCATGTATTGAACAAAAGCATCTACAATTTTTTCCTTGTCCTTTTTATTAACTTCATCAAATAACCTAACAGTAGCTAGCAAATCCTCAAATTCTATCATATTATTAACTAAAGCTTCCATCTTTAGAGGTGGACAATCACTTACTAGAGGAGAGACAAGCACAACCTCCATAGGTTTTGATGTTCCCTCTTCTCTCTTCTTCTCATGCATATTAATTTTGAAAGCTTCCATTTCATCTTCAGTTTCTTCTTCATTAGATAAGATTTCAACATTGTCTCTGGTTTCTACTTTTTCATTGTTGGTGGAGGTACTACTTCTTCTATTCCTTTTCAACTATTTTTCTTCTTTCAATCAAAGATCAATTTATTCTTGTATAGCATCACTTATGCTCCTTTTTCTATTTTCCTTTTGCTTTATTATTCTTCCAGGAGTGACATATGGTGCAATAGGGGGTACATTTCTCTTCTTAGAAGATCTGGTGTTGGGTCTAGAGGAAGTAGTTACATCAACTATTGTAGGGGTATTGTGCTCTACCTTCTTCCCTTTTATTGGTGTCGTTGTACTGGATGTTTTAGGTAATGTAGAGGTAGTGGTGGAAGATGCTCTTCCTAATCTTCTAGGCCCAGAGGGAACTTCAACTAATCTAACCCTCTTTTCATTAGAAACTTCCTTCAGCCTATCAACATCATCCTTAGAGAGTGAATGCATTTGAAATAATGCCTCAAAAAACTTATTTACTCTTTTAGCCATTTGAGGTGCTAAATTTTCCAAATGCACTTCATTATATTTTTCTTCATATGTACCATGACAGGGTAGAGTGGGATCCTTAGGAATTCTTGACAACATTTCAATTAGGCCCTCAGCTATTTGCTCATTAATCTCATTTCCTAGAGGCTCTATCCATAGAGTCCTAGGCTCTACCACCTCTATCATGCACTCATTAGTGGACGCAAGAAAGGTTATATTTCCTTTGCATATTTCTTTACTAGGCTCCTTGGAACTCTATCTCTTTCATGCATGTTCTGAAAAACTACAAAGAATACAGTTAAAGCATCTCTTTGTGCTTTGAAATCTCTAAGACTACGCAGATGTTCAAATATTTGATGTCCCATTGGTCTGTTGTGATTCCATATAATGTTACTCCTTCTGGTATTTCTCTCATAAAGTTGAATAGTAGAAAAACTACCAAAATACCAAACTTGAATGCATACTTCTTTGTCTTAGTTTGGTTTAGGTTATCCATAAGTTGTCGTTAGAGCAACTCATGCAAATCATAATCCCTTCCATTAACCACCATTTCATATGCAACATAAATTGCAGTTGCAAACACCAAATTACCTCTATTGGCAAAGTATATTTTCTAACCAATCATGACTACAGCATATCTTACAGTAGGGTTTGTAATGGGTTTGGTTGTTAGTGCTCTTCCATCATATGTGGCACCAGTTAGTTTCATGACCACATCATTCTTCATAGATTTTAGCACTAGTATAGGTCCAGTGTCACAGAGACCAGTTACAACTTTAATCACTTCCTTAGTGATTACTCCAGCTACAATTGTCCACAAAAATTTATCATGTACTCTACTAAGTGCCATCCTTACAAACTTTGCATCCATTTCACAACAAAAATCTATGAACCAATTCCATACATCTAGCTTCTTTCGTACAAGGTTTTCATATTTTGGATTCACCAAGGAATCTCTCCAACTAGCTCCTTAAACCATTGATCCCTAAGCACTTGATGGTCAAATTCTTCCAATTTTGTATGAATGTAGTAGGTTCTTGTATCCTCAGTTGGTAAAACACTACTCGAAATTTGCAAAAATGCACCCATGGGGTCCATATCATAAACCTTCCATGAAAATATTTTGAATTTCAGTCGAGGTCTCTCAGAATTTTCAACAATAGTGGGAGTGACCATTTTTCCCTCAAATTACTTGTATATGCTTAAGAAAATTGCTTCTAATTAAATCCCATAAAGTACAAATAGTTGTAAATACCTTTTTCAAGCTTCGATGAAAACTAGGGTTTGATACCAGACACTCTAAATCGCTTCAGCTCGCTCTGCTTTCTTCCGAATATGTAAAAGTGATTTAACTCAACTTGAATTTTTACTTTATATTTTACCAATTTTCCCTATTTTTTCATTTAATGCATTCCACCTTCAAAAAGCTAATGAAACACCTTATGAATACACTGTAAACCCTAAAATGCTCCGCAAATTTCCAAAATTACATATTTTTTGTCAAAATATTTTTCAACACCTTCAGAATGACATTTTACACCACATATCCTAGTGTCACTACTTGACACCTCTTATATTGAGGGTTTATAAGATTTCTTTGTAATTTCTCTCCCTAAATCTACTACTGGGTTTAGTTTTTAGAAGTAGTATATGCACCAGATTCAGGTACAAATGCATTTGATTCATCGTTATTCTTAGGTCCTTTTTTCTTCCAAATTTTCTCCATTTCCTTTTTAACTTCAGTAGGATAAAATTTATTCACATTTTTGTTCCTTTGTTCCAAATTTGATTTCTTCCCATTCTTACTTCTACAAAATTTTGAAATATGTCTTGGTTTATTGCAAGTGTAACACAACATTTTTCTTGCCAGACTAATTTGTAATTATCCTTGATCTGCTCTGATTAGCTTTATGTCCAAATGCATTACATATGTAGCAATATCCTTGTAAAGATTGAATCATTCTACCAGTATTCAATCTATTCATCATCATTATCTGACTTCCACACTTAGTAGCTCTATGTCCAAATTTATTGCAAGAAAAACATTGTCTAACAAAGAATCCAACTTTTTGATTCATGATATTTCTATATTTTGTTGCTCTATGTCCAAATTTATTTCATGAAAAATGAATACCATTGAAAGATAGGTACCTTTGAGTATTAGGTTGTTTGATGGAAATCCTTCCAGAATTGCTTATTTGATTCTTGAATTGTCTACCATTGCCTTGAGTCTTCCTTTGATTGTCAACCTTGTTAGTAATCTAATTAGCCTTAGATATTTGTCCTTCTTCAAGTATCAGACCACCTTTGTCCTTAAAGGGTTTCTGAAAAGAAATCAACTTATCCAACATTTTAGTACTTGCTTTGAATTTGTCTTCATGAGCTCTTGCTTTCACCAAGTCAGACCTTAGGGTTACCACTTCTTGTTCAAGCTTTGTACATTCATCAATCTTTCTTTGGATTTCAACTTTCTAACAATCTTCAATTATTTTATTTTCTTCCACTTGTACCTTTAGTCTGGTGATGTCCTTATTTGCTTTCTTCAACTAATCACTTACTTCTCTATGCCTTTCTTTGAATTTCTTGATTTGTTCTCTCAGCTTCTTGATGCAGTTATTTTCTTCTTTTAAGTTTTCCCTTAGAGTTTCTTTCTTATTTTCAATTTTGTCTAGATCATCAAGAGAAATATGGAATTCTTCCGTTGCAAATATTTCTTCTGAAGGAACAAGATACTTTTTTTTAGCCACGTGTTCAAACTTCAAGATCTCCCTTAAGCTATTAAACTTTTCAAAGGAACCAAGCTCTAATACTAATTTTTGAACACCCAAAATACTAAGAGGGGGGTGAATCAATATTCTACTAAACCATTTAACTACTAACCATTCAATAATTAAAACATATATAGCTACAACAATAAACAAAAATATGAAAGGAATCATAACATCACATGACACATGAACACCATGACTTTTATGTGGAAAACCGAAAATATGAAAAATCACGGTGAGGATTAGCTCATAATATATTATAACCAGTCATAAGATATTACAGGGCACACTACCACAACACACTATCCTTAAAATGATCACAACCTAAATTGATTAAAAAAGAGTGTGGCTCACTACCAAAAGGATGAACTGATGAAATACACCTTTTTTGTGCTGATTTCAGTTCCAATTAAGCTTTGGAAAATAAAATCCTACATTGATTTGCAGGTTCATTGCAACTACCAAAAACTTCACACAATAACACACTATCACACACTACTACTTGTAAATTTTTCATAACAAACATATACATCTATATCTATATGTCTCTATATCTTCTTTACAAAAATCTTCATACATATATACTGAATTACATCTACATCAATTAGGTCAGCATAATTAGATGTAAACATACTCAATTCAAAAATAGCTTGTTGGATCAAACCAAAACTTATTTGTTGCTCAAAAAAACAAGCAAGCTATAAATTAGGTCAGCCCGAACCTAATAGAGAACTCTTTAAACATTCACGAAGCAAACTCCGCATAACCATGTCGGCCAGAAGAAGACCCATACCAAAAACTATAAGCTGAACTTATGTCATTTATATCTCTCATCCTATTCAACCAAAATCACTGAAAACTTGTCCATAGCTGCAATTAATAGTCCTAAGTAACATATTAAAACCGCATAGGTAGATCTTATGACATGAACAATTCCAAACCAGATTACCGGAATAGAGTACGTGAATCACTATTTACCGGATGGAAAAAAACTGTCACAAACCAATGTTGGCATCAATGACAACACACCGGAGGGCTTCTTCTTCATTCTTCCAACAAAAACATGATGATTTTGCTTTTGCTTCATAGAGAATTCATATTTTTAGCAATCCTTATTAATGTAGCAAACAGACACGATGCACCATGGTATTGATAACCAAGGTGGTGTTGTATCTATTGTGTAGAATTTGACTCTGCAAACAAGGAGTATTTTTTTTCATACCAAACATACGAAAACCTTGTTAGAGTGTATGGGTTAGAAGTTCAAATAATTTTCACCAGTGCATAGAGAGGTAGGAGGAACCAAACATGCAAGGTCGCTTTAGTTGCTTGAAATGACTTCCACACACACAAGACAAGTATTCGCCATGGTAGTATTACAAAAATATCCAACAAACAAAGAAAACATAAATGACACTTAATTGCCCCCATTCCTTCCTCTCCAAATCCTTATGGACATCCTTGAGAGATCCTAAGAATGATTCTATAAGATAAATCAAAAAGATAAAATAAAATAAAAAGATAAACAATGTTGTTGTATCACGTGTCATATTTGTTTTGAGGTTTCAAGATGTTATCCATTATTGATGATGTCTATTGTAGGAATGATCTATCCATTAAGACATATCTCAGTATGTTGATGGTGAATTTTCAATAGAAAGATAGTTAACACTTTGGTATTATTTTAGTTTGTTTGTGATCAAATCTTTGTGATTGTTTTCTTGAAATTTCTAGCTTTTGATGTTGTTTTATTTGTTGTTTGTTTTGTCAAAGGGTGAAAATGACAATTTTTTTCATCATGGATGAATGTTTTATTGTGGATAGGAAAGATTTAGAAACAAATACGGGGACCTAAAGGGACTAACCTAGTGCCTCGGGGGCCAATCAAAGATTATCCTTTCCTACGTGCAAGCTTAGAGACAACATAGTTTGATATTTTAGTCAATGTGGCTTGTCCGAGGATGACCTACAATGTATTTTTTGGGGGGTTTTGATGTTTTACGATTTTGTTTTGGAATTTTTTTTTTTTTGGATGTTTTTTATTTTGATGTTGATCATATAGATGAATGATAAAGAGATATCAATAGTCTTTTGAGATCTTGTTGATAGGCCGGCTAAAACCGATTGATTTGATTAAGTAATTTCCGATAATGATAACATTATTGAGGATACACAATAATGAAAAGATGGTGTTTTCATGATAGGAAAAACATGAGGATTGGGAAAGATACATCCCAAGATGATGGCTGATTGATTGGATAATGATTGATCGAGATTTTTAGCCAAGATAGGAACAAGATTGTTGAATGTTTTGATACCAAGTTGAAGTGTCAACAAGATGCAACTGATATGGATTTTTTGAAGTGTTTAGATGATTCCTAGATCACAACATGAGCTAAAAGACATAGATCAATATTAATTATGAAGAAAGATCACAATTCGAGCTAGAAGACATAGATCAATATCTATTCTAAAGCAAGATGTAAGTACTTTCCCCCAATGTCTAGCAATGTGAAAAATGCAAGGATTATCTTGTGATTGGATAACATGTTCGGATAGAGTATTCCCCTTTGGACAATGCCTCATGGCTTAGATAATGTTGGATAGGATAGGATCAGTGACAGTGACCCATGTCAAGATGTTTACCATAAGCAAATGTGAAGTGTACACAGAACCTTTGTCAAGATCAAGATAAGTTGGATTTCGATGAAAATAGGTTGATGAACGATTCATGGATTTTTATTATCAATAAGATGGATAGAAGATGGATGGAATGTTGAATTTATTATGGATAGGATGATATGCTTCTACTCGAAATGGCACATACAGATGCTTGATTCTACTCATGATTCATGTTTGCTAGGTTTTCATCATGGTACTTGTCTAAATCGCCACCGTAGTGGGTTTCACTGGAGGATGATTTTTCTCTTAACTATTTTTTTTTTGTTGAATGTTTATGCTCATGTTGAACCACCTAGTGGTATTGATGTAGATGCTACTAGTGCTGATATAGGTTTTGTTGTTGTCATGATGTGTCAATGATATCCCACTTGAAGGAGTTGTTTTGCTAAGATACGGGCACTTGAATGTAAGCCCTACTAATTTTTGTCTTCTTTGTCAATATCGGAGTCAACCTTACCTTGATGCGTACATCGTGATAGGGTGCCCTCAGAATCCTTATGATAAAGAGTTGCTGCCAATACATGGTCAATGTGAGATTTGGATATCATGGATGGCGAAATGCGTTGAGGGATATGAGATTCAAATGGATTGGTTGAGAGTTTCAAATCTTTGACTCTCCAAACTTGGGATGATGAGCAATGATGGGAGGATATGGAGATTCAATTGGGACCGACTTCTTGATATACCTTGTAGGTCACTCTTAAGGCTTTCTTTTGCATCACTGGACATTTTTTATGGATGAACTTCCCTTTTTTATTTTTCCCCATAGTTTCTTTGACTAATGGAGTTTGATAGGGATGATTTTCTTGCTTTTTCTTTGGTATCCATTTGAATTTTTCTTGTCCATTTTTTTTTACTAATTATTTTTCTTCAATGCCTTGTTCCTTTCTTTAATATATTTTTTTCTCTTTTTGTTGGTCCCAATTGGAGGGTTGAAATATGTGTGGATGACGATTCATGATATGAATGGTTGTAGCATTGGTATCGATTTCATCATAAAGACCCTTTGTACTCCCCATGTTGGTGTTTACATTAGATAAAGTTGCCCGTAGTATTATAGAGGTATCATTTATATGTTTAGATTCCTTAATTGTTGAATATCCAAGACCTTGTTTCTTAGTACTGTTAATAATCTGCATTGGTTCTAGGATACCCTGTTCATGTAGGCCTAATCCTCTACCTTGACAATGCATCCATTGAAAAAAATTATTTGCAATAGGATATAATTTACCTTGGAAAAAAGGTGCTAATCCTTCTCTTCTCTACTATGGATCTTCAAAGGTGATAGCTTCTTCATTGATAAGATAGATTTCTCTAACAAAGGTAAGTGATCCAAGTTTATAAGTGATAGGATCCTTAATAAATTTGATAACTTCTTGATTAATATATTCTTCTTGATCCTGTGAAATATCAGATTTTAATGTTTCTTCAAGAGGTGTTAATGATTCACAACCCACGTAAAATTCTTCCTCATTGTTCATTTTTGATATGCCTTCACATGATGTTTTTGATTCATAACTTATGTAGAAGTTTTCTTCATGATACATTTCTGATATGTCTTTGGATTCTACTATGTCTTGATCATGTGTAGAGATGTCAAGGGTAGAAGATTCTTGTTCATTGGTAATGATGTCAAGAGTACAATACTCTTGTTTTGGATTAAGATCATCTACATAACCTTTAGGAAAAAGCATCTCATGTGTAGATGTATGTTCACTTGGTATATGGATTTTTTCTTCTTTTGGAAAACATTGGATGTCTTGGAAGATATCTACAAAGTCATTATAGTATTTTGATAATAGGGATTCTTGATCTTGACTTTGTGTGGTATTATCTTTGATATGCTTTGGTTAGCGCCCTTGACATGAATCAATTTCAAAGAAGGGATTTCTTTTAAAGGATACTTGGATTTCCTTGAAATGTGTACATATGGGTGATAGCTCTTGGCTTAGATTTTTTGTATTGGGTATAAATGTTGGATTAAGAGTCTCTTGATCATCAATATGTACTACCATGAGGTTGGATGATGTGAATATATCTCAAACTGGATCATTTCTAGACTTTGGTGATTGATTTTGATCATGATTGGGATTAAATTCTTGTTGTATGTCCTCTTGCTCATTGGATGTAGAGATATTTTCAACATGATCATTGGTAGATAGCTCTTAATCATTGTCTTCAACATTTGAGATATTGTTAATGTTTTCAACCATGATAGCAAATGATGCTAAGATTTCTTGAATTGGATCATTATTAGACTTTGGTGATTGATTTTGATCCTTCTTTGGGAAAGAGTCTTGATGTATGTCCTCATGCTCACTAGGAGAGGTAAAGACATCTTCAATGTGATCAGTGGTAGATAGATCTTGATCATTTTTGTCAAGTTTTGAGGTTTAGACATTGCCACTGTTATCATTAGTAGTTGAACCTTGAATGTTGTCTTCAACAACTATTTCTCCTTGATCAATAAGGTCATGGATGATATTTTTGAGTTTAAAACAGTTTGAGGCATCATGACATTTTTTGCTTTATGATATTCACAATAAGTGTTGTCATTGTACCCTAGGTTTTTGAAGATATGTTCATAATTGCCTATTGATTTTGGAAGTGTGATAAGTTTAGCATTGACTAATGTATTTAACACCCCCTCAATTGGCTCCCCTAAATGAGTGTATTCACATTTATTAGTGTGGTTGGATTGTAAGGCTTGTCGTGGTGGAGATAATTGTTGTATTTGAGATGAAATTTCTTGTTGGTTTTGAGATTGATGATTTTGATGATGTTGTAGTTGATGATTTTGATGTGGTATTGTTGATTTGGAGTTTGATATTGTTGATGGATTTTATTTTGATGTTAATGGGTGATCTGATTTTTATTTTGTGATAATTGATGTTGTTGATTCACTTGATGTTGTGGAAATATACTTTGTTGTTGATATAAATCGATGTTTTGATGATGTTGGAAGTGTTGTTGGTTTGGATATTGAGGTTTTTGTGGAATGATGTTTGTTTGTTGTTGATATTCAATGTCTTGACATTGAACATGTTGTTGATGATATGTCATGTTTTGATTTTGTTCAAGTATGTCAACTATTTTATCAATTACATTTAAGGAAATCTAATCTTGTAGATTTTTCCCTTGATGATGATTTTGAAACCCTTAATAAGAGTGATTTTGATATGAATGAGGATTTTGATTGAAATCAACCATGTGACAAGATGCTCCAAAACCTTGATTAGGGGAATCCATAGTTGATATATCATTGACATTTGTAGTATATGATTACCCCATGGGTGTATAGAGTGGAACTGGATTTGGGTGATGGATTGGTATTGACATGTTTTGGGGATAGTTGGATGTTTTGATATGATGCTAATCTTTAGGACACAAAGTGTACAATACTTGGACCGATATTTTACTCTTCTTTTCTAGAGGATATGTTGATGATCTACTTGAACTAGCCTTGAGGTTGCAAGCAAATGTTAATATCTTAGAAATTGAGAGTAAAGGAATAATCCAAGTTTTTGTGTTTATTTTAAATCCTAAAACTAGGTTGATTTTCTGATTTCTGATTTAGGGATGTGGAATGAAATTTTGATAAGATATTGTATGAATGTGGATGTCCAAAATATTTTATGAGTCTTATGTAAACCAAGTCTAAAATGAAGGATGGCGATATTGGATTTTGACTAACAAGTTTGATGATGTTTTCTGATAACTAAATGGAGTATGAGGCCAATGTTGAAAATAAACCATTCTTGACAAATTTTTGAGGCCAATCTATAAGTAGGTCGATAGTGTCGCTCCTTATTTAAAGCAATAGCGACAATGTTTTAGATCAATAGTGGTTATGTGAAAATGCAACTGCAACAAAGTTTAGCAAAAGCGACTTTATTTTGACAATGATTATCAAAAACTAGAGACAGAAAAAGTGACTATTTTGACCAAAGTGAGCAATATTTAGGTCAACAGTGGTAAAACTCCTGCAATAACAAATCTATTCAATTATTTCCAATTTTGTGTGATGGAAATTTGTTGGAAAGGTTTAAAATTTTGAGATGTTTGATAGATCTAATTTTTTGGGGAGCATTTTCTAAAATTTGGTAAGGGATAAAGCACATCAATCAAAGTGTAAAAACTTACCCTAATTTTTTAATGATGAGGGGCCAAAATCGGTCCATGTTTAAACTAGTAACAACATCGAACCATATCAATCAATATTATCCCTAAGGTCAAATTGGCCAATGGTGACACTTTCAGGCCCACAACTTGGAAGCTCCTTCGAAGTAAGGTAGGGACACCCTTCCAAGTGTATACACTTAAGTCTTTCAAGAATGGATAGATAGGGGCCTCCAAGAATGGAAGGATGGCCCAATCACCCTCTCTCTAGAAAGCTACAAGTAATTTATACAAGCCAAAGATTTTTGTCTCAATTAAAGGGAGTTCATATGGTGAGTAAAGTTCTTCAAAGTATAGTGCACATCTCTTGCACTGAACTGTGTTGCCAAGTAGAATATCTCAATCAAAAGGTGGGTAAAACTACTTTAAATCTCTTAGTCACAGCTCAGGGGACTCAACGCCTGGCTAAATTCCAACAAGCTACTTAAAGCTTTAACCACTCTTACTAGGGGCTCTATATACCTGAAGGTACCTCTCTATTCTAAATGGACTTTCGACCAAGTAATCATTGGTTAGATCTTGGTGTTTACCCTTGATTGATTTATATAGTGGCCTAAGGGAAAAACTGCTTTGAGTCACCTTGAGTTCTCCAGTGCTAGATGTATCTCAATTCAGGCCTAATCTAAAGGTAATGCTTGTAAAGTAAACAAATGCAAAACCCAAAGTTATTTTTGTCACCCAAGATCATCAAAATATGTGAGGGGAGAGGATACACGCTTTGTTTTCAAGCATGGTGAACATGGTATACAATCCATAGCAGTTTATTTTTAAGCCCAAAATTTCAAGTGTGTAAAGATATCAATTCAATTTTTAAGTACACCAATTTCAAAGCATTTTAGACTTTCCAGAAGGATATAGAAATGTGCAAATCAAAATTGATTTGTTCCATTTATAACACCAAAATAAATGTTTCTAATCATGTTGTTTGTCTTAAAGAGTCAACAAATGAAACTATGTTCATCTTTTAACCATGTCAAAATGAAAAAAAATTGATTTTAGGAGCACTGATTGAATTGTGAGAGTTTGTCTTGTTCAATTTTAAGTACCAATTGAAATGTGAGAGTTTGCCTTGTTCATTTTTAAGCACCAATTGAAATGTGAGAGTTTTCCTTGTTCAATTTTAAGCACCAATTGAAATGTGAGAATTTCCTTGTTCAGTTTTTAAGCACCAATTGAAATTTGAAAGTTGTAGGTTTAGTTTTAAAAAGCACCAATTGAAATGTGTAAGTTATAGGTTTAGTTTTGAAAACACCAATTGAAATGTGTTTTAGCTACAAGATGCTTTTAAAATTTGAAATATCTTGGACCTCTCGCCAACTCTGCAATAAAATTGTTAGTCTTTCTCATGAAGAATGTGTCATAATCCTACAAGGGTTGCACCAACATTTAGAAAATTTCCAAACACAACAATCAATCAATTGTTAAGGTTGGGTAAATTGTGAAATCAAAGAAAAGTTTTACAAAATTGATGAATTCAGAAAATACAACAATAGTGAACCTGTTACCTGTAATAGTGAACTTGTTTTTAGTGCAATAGCAACCAAGTTTAGGTCAAAAATGTCTCTATAAATTTTAGTTAAAATACCCCTATTTAGAAACTTGCAACATAAAAAATGTCAATAGCGATCAATTTTAGGTCAATAGCAGCCAATTTTAGGTCAATAGCAACCAAGTTTAGGTCAATAGCAACCAAGTTTAGGTCAATAGCGGTAAAACAAAAGCAGAAAACATGTTCAAGTTTGGAGAAAAAATGTTCTAGTTTAGCAAAAACGATTCTTCAAAGAGGCATTTGCAACCGAGAACCTACAACTACTTATCAAACTCAAAGAAAACATTAAAGTTAAGGACCTAGGTGCCACCGGGTGTGCCAAAATGTTGTAAGGTGGGAATAAAGCAATAGTAAAACAAGAAATGAATCGAAAAAAATCAATTCAAACAAGATCAAATTCCAACCATATTCATGAAATGAAGTTCTAAAATAACGAAATCAACAAACAATGTAATCCTAAAGATAACATAAATTGAATCCAAAACCTTAAAACATTACCATCCCATGTTGGAGTGTAATCCGTATTGATGTTGAATTGCATTGGAATCAATATGAAGCCTCCATTTGTTGTTTTTCAAAAGCTTCAAAGTTTGTTAATGGTGAACTAGAATAAGAAGACAATAATTCTCAATGTGCTCAAGAATTAGTTATTCAACGCTTCACTATGTAAATTCTAGATGATTTGTGAGAAGATAGAAGATTGTTTTATATATTTTAGGTTTTGAGATGAACGATCAAGATTTCATAGTAAGATCTCACGATCAATAGTTGAGAACCGTTGAGAGGAAATAGATTGGAATGATTAGTGGGGTTAGATTGGACTGATTGGGGGGGTTGAAGAAATTGGGTTGATTGGTTAGTGAGATTGAAGAAATCAATTGGATTGGAGAATAGATGAGTTAGTTAACCTATTAAAGTGAGAAATCAGTGATCGTGATTTTATCAATCAAAAAGGAGGGTGAGGATAATTAATTAATTGAATAATTAATTAATATTTAGGGATGAGCGTGCAAGTCATGTTTGACTTTAACAAATAAATTTGTATTTGTTTGTTGATTATGTTGAATGATTTTGAATAATTAATTTAATTATTCAACTTTAGAGAGGGAAAAGTAATTTAATTAAATTATGAAGTGATAACAATTTAATTGGTTTAGATGAATATGGTTAATTAGTGACATAATTAAATAATTGATGTTTATTTAATTAATCAAGAGGAATAAAGTTAGATTAAGACATTTATTAAATAAATAATATTTATTTAATTAGTTAGAAATGATGATTGAGGACAAATTATTAAATAATGTTAAATCACTTAATTAATAGACGAATATAAATTTTGATAATAATTAAATAATAATGTATTATTTAATCATTTAGGGAAGAAGGGTGAAAGTTAGTGTTGTTCACCAATCAAGACAATTTAGGGTATCTACACCTAGATCTCTTTCTTCATCTAAATCACACTTATACTAACCACATTATTGAAATAATCCACACTAAAATTTAAAAAAAAATCACTTTGAAATCAATGGTATTAACCCATCATACCCTTTAGTTATGGTAACCCTAAGCTTTGATATATTTATTATAAGACATTGCTTTTGAGTCAAATATTCTACTCACATAGCACACATGCTTCCATGACCTACTAGACCTTTCAAACCTTTCATTTACCAACTCTTTAAACCCATCATAATCCTTCAATTTTTCTACCATCCTTGTCAAGTTTTCTTTGGTTTTCCTTATCCAAGCAAGTAAACTCTCTAATGTAACATCATAAGTAAGAAATAATATTTTCCTTTTGATTGTGGATTATCTAGAATTCTTATGAAACCCTCCCAGAATGATCTAACAAGGATACTCTATCCTTCTCAATCCTCCTCATATATATTTCCTCTTTCTTGAATCTCCTTTCATTTCATCTTCTTCAATGCACATCTTAATGATCATTTCAATTTGCTCCCTTTGGCCATAGGTATTTATTATTTAAAATTTCATTCATCCTTTTATCCACCCTTAATGTCTCAAATTATACCTACCTTAGTGGTTACATCTCTTTGATATCCTTTTAGGATCCCCTTTTCCATTAATCATCTCCTAGGTGCCTAAAAACTAGAACCTAGAGTACTTTGTCATAAACCATAAAATTTGGTTCCTTATTAATTATAATCGTTTTTTCTTAAATCCTTTACCATTGTAAAAGATTTATTTTATATTTTAACCTCCCCTCACCACTCTACTAGGGTCTCAACAAGAAAAATAAATGTTGGAAAGAATGGGATGTAGATCAAATATTTGAGCTTTAATTTCTTGAGATTTGTAGTTATTCCCTAATAATAAGGTTAAGGGAAGGTTTATGGCTCATGAAATAGATGGATTCTAAAGAAAAAAAGATGAATAACCAATCAAAACATACATTCTAAAAATTCTCAACTACACATCATGTATCATAACTCATCATACACTCAATATATCATTACGCAATACATAACTATATTTAAACCATAATATATAAAATATTATTTCTTATCTATCATTCTTTACTTACAATATTTTCCTCTTTCCCCTATTAAATCTCTATATTTCCTCTCTTTTACTCATAAATATGTGAATGTGTCCCTTGCTCTTGATACACCTCTTGGACATTCTTAGGTTGGCTAGATATGCCATAGTTGAATTTTAGTAGGTTTAGATTTTTATTTGGTAGGGTATTTGTATAAAAAAATCTTTGGTGCCCTTGCAAGGAGTTTCATCATTAGCCTCCATTAGATAGCCCTTTTGGGTTTCAAGCTAATGGGAGAGGTACAATTTTATCCTTCCAACATAATACTTCATGAATATTTATACATATTTAAGGAAATAGAGACCTCTTTGGAAGATATTTTCTCCCATTAGGTTTGGTTAAGATCATAATAATGTACCCTCTTGAGAATAAGTAGATTATGTAGTCTCCATGGGTCTTTTGATTTTTGTTAGCCCATGAATCTAAATTATTTATAATTGTAGACACCTAAAAATGTCTAACACATTCTTCTAATTCATCATCTCTCATCATCATCATGCATCACACATCATGCATTCTTCTAATTCATCATTTTGAATCATTGTCGCTTATAACCACTTTCATCACTGTTAATTAAATAATTTCTAATTATTTGATTAAACTTACCACTTTCCCTCCATTGATTAAATAATTTTGAATTATTTAATTATTTCATCATTTTCCCCTCCATCACCTTTAATTAAATATTTTTTAATTCATTCATTCATTCATTCATTTTCCCTCATCCACTTTAATTAAATAATTTTTTAATTATAATTTCAAATATTCTTCTTATCCACATAATTAAATATTTTTTAATTATTTAATTAAATATTTTTTAATTATTTAATTAAATCTTGTATTATCCTCTTATCCACATAATTTAGTTAAAGATCATGCATTCTTTCTCATCTCTCATAATTAAATAATTTCTTAATTATTTAATTAGTTAATTATTCCTTCAAGATTAAATAAACTATTTAATTTATTTAGTTGCACATTCCTCCAAAAATAAATAAAATATTTATTTTATTTATTTCCCAATAATAGCATGTCTTATCTTTATTCTTGTAAACCCTAAATTTAGAGACCAAGCTAAATTTAGGGATCATTCCAAAAATAGTGAGGGAACTCACTTCATCTTTCCATGCAATCCCATGCACATCTTCTTGATCTCTCATCCATCCTCATCTATCAATCTGATCTCACATCCCATGTCATTGATCTCACATCTTGAAATCCTATAAATCAAATATCCTTTGATCATTCAATCCCTCCTCAAATTGACATCCAAACTCCTATAGCACATTATCATCAATCTTTCTTTTGCACAAAAAAGGTATGCTAAGTTTATGAGCAATCCACATACCATATAAAAAATAATAATCTAATACTTTTGACAATGGAGTAAGGCTTGGAATTTTTGGGTGAGGTAATGTAGGTTAGTTTAGTTTGATTTACATTATTGTTATTTGATTGCTCTCATTTGATTATTGCTATCACTTTCATTGGTAATAGATCTAATTCAATCATTGGATTTAGGGTTTTATTGATTTGATCTTCATTTGCTATTAAATAATTTTATTGTTCTCCATATTCTTGTTCAACCACCAAATTAATCTTATCTCTTAGGTAGATTTGTTGAAGTATTTATTATCCAAAGCAACACTTATAAGATGCATCGATAAATGGGTCATGATACTTAACGGATTTGACAAAGAATATATAGGTAGGAAAGCAATCAGAGGACAAGTCATAGTGGATCAATTAGCTAAAGCACAATTATATGATGGTAATCCTCTCATATTATATTTTTTAGATGAATCAGTCTTCACTATCACTCTCACAAGTCAATGGAAGTTATAATTTGATGGATCACATACCCAATATGGTTTAAGGGAAGGAGTTCTCTTTATCTCACCTCAAGGTGATTGAATACCAAAGTCATATCAATTAGCATTTCCATGCACAAATAACATAGCCGAGTATGAAGCACTTATTACAAGACTAATAATGACTATACAATTACAAATCAAATAGTTATATGTCTATGGTGATTCACAACTAGTGATTAGATAGGTCAATGGTGACTACCAAACAAAAGATGATAAATTTCTCCCATACAAGAGAATGGTTGATAGCTTCAAATAGTATTTCACTACTATCTCATTCAAGAAAATACCTAGAGTCAATAACAAGGTTTTAGATTCTATGGAAACTATTGCCTCTCTCCTATACATGCCTCATAATAGTCACAGATGTGAGTTTTTTGTTGAGAAATTATCGGTGCCAACATTTGAGGTCCCTGAATCTGAATTTGTGTACAAAATTGTTGGTCCTAATCCCTCTTGGTACCATGACATTTATACTTATCTAAAAAATGACCTGCCATACCACCTAACCTTACCATGAACCTTAAGAGAACCTTTATACACCAATCATCTTACTTCACCATTCTTGGTGGCACCTTTTATCGAAAGAGTCTCAATGGTACATTGCTTAGATTTCTTAACTTAGAAGAAGCTACAACTTCTCTACATTAGGTACACAAAGGTGTTTACGGGTCACATTCTACTAGCCCTACCCTTCGTAAGAAGTTACTAAGGATAGGATACTATAGGCCTACCTGTTGACATGGTTGTTACACACACAACAACATGCAGATAAATCTTTTCCAAATGAATAAAGGAACCTATCTATCTTGAAAGAACCACTAAGATTTCCTATTTAAAGGCAATCTTAGCAATCCCAAGGCTTGAGAATGTCAATTCTTGATGTACTAGGTTTGCTCAGGGTTCGTTATGAAAATTGTTGTTAATCATAAGGGGCCTACTAGTATGAAACTTTAAACTCTCAAGAAATTGAGTAATGTAAATATGTAATAAACATGGCATGCATTACATTTCATTTAGTATTTTAAATCATTCAAAAAACTAAGAGAGAAACCATTCAATGAAAGATTAGGTAAGAGAGAAAAGAGCCTAAGTTAAATGCTCCCAGCTATTATCTACACATTTACCAAGAAAATAATAAATCAAAGCATAAACCATTTTGCATCTCACCAAACCACTTCACAGCTACATATAGAATAGTGCAAGAAGTTTAAAGAATAAAATTGTTCATTACTAAAATAGTATCAACATACACCTGAATCTGGCGTAACACATTGGCTTTTTTGATAGGAATAAACAATACTCAGCTACATATGATTTATGATCAAGAAATAGCTTTCAAAATACTTTCATATTAGAAAATTCTATGGTAAACACAATTTTTTATAGTGGAATTGAATAGAAACATGAAATAGAAGTAAATTTGGTGATATACCAATCTTAAGTCTAATGAGTTCAACAAATTTTGATCCTTAAAAAGAACAACTCCCTACCTTTTATAGAACACAAGGAAGGAGTCAAATTCAAAAGAACATGGATTGGAGTTAGTGAACCAATCAAAATATAGCATGCAGCACCTGGGCACAATTAGCCTGCTAGCGGATATTTTTTGCCTTCAAGAAAATCCAATCAAAATTTCCTTTGACTTTCAAAAATAATCATTGAATGCACAAGACTATAGTTAAAGGAGTGTTGGGATCCCTTTTGATCTTCATCACCTATAATAACAAAATGTTAGCTTCTTCAAACAAGATTCTTTCCTTCAATGTTGAGTCCCACATCTGGGAAAAAGAATCCCCAGGAACAAAGTTCTAAAAAAACTTTAAGTTTTGCTAGCTTTATCCAAAAACCAGATTCTTATTCTTTTGATTCCCTACTATCTGCTCTTAGGCACCCTTAGCCTAGCTCGTATTGGGCTTTGTTTTGGTTAATTGAGTGTTGTTACCATTTTATATTCTCTTAATGACCTCTACCAATTCCAGACTTTCCACACAATATCTTTCCTTAAGTCATCACCATGTCTGCATCCTGCATCATTACACAACACTTATCAAGTAAAATATTATGCCAACTAATCAATGTATTCACAAAATAAACCATTATTGTATCCCACATTAATTCATTTTAAACCACTTGAAAAATGTTTTTATAAGCATAGCAATGATTTCCTTTTAAAATTGTGGTTTTTCAATTTAGAAGCCTTAGGGTTCTGAGACTTGGAAGATTAACACTTTGGGTTCGAAAAAAAAAATTGACTTGATATTGGATGCTTCCCTTAGAGAAATATTTCTTGGAGGCTTACCATTCAAATGTTACCTGATCAGATATTGATTCTCTACATACTTAGTGCATAATTAGTAATTACTCCAAATTTCTTGTGTACTTTCATTTAAAGCCCTGTTCCAACCATGCTCTACTGAATTTTTACCCTACAAAGCTTCAAGGTACTCTATAGTACCTAAGTCTTACACCAGCTTACCCATCGGAACATAATGCGATGTTATCCCAGCCCAAATCTTTCCCAGTATGCATATCACCCCCACTCTTGTAGACTTTCACCTTGCTTGGATCGTAATCACAATATTACCCTTTATTTAACCAATCGAGAAAATTTTGAAAATTTGGGTCCCTGGGTTACCGAAGGTAACTTGGGGTGTGTTGTGTAACCACACAATAATTAGCAACCAACATAATCAATCACAAAAATAAAGAAACTAATTATGCATCAAACTAAAACTTATAATTATTTTCCCAAGATAACTTACCAACCCTATTTCATTTTTAGCATAGGAATTATGCAAATCCCAATGGATTATGAGTGTGTGCTTTGATTATTCCTTTCTTTGAGAATCAGTAAAGGAAGCTAGGATATCTATACCAACCTACATAGTTAATTTTAACCCTTTAAGCCAACCTTGGATATTGTTGTTGGAAGAATGAAGAAGAAACCCTTCGGTGTGTTGTTGTTATCAATTAGATTTGCACCCTACTAAATACAAGATTCAACAATCTACTGAAACATGGAAACCTTCTTCAGATGTGGGTGATCTAAATGAAGAAGGAATCTCCAGAGTGAGTTGGTTCTCCGAATGATAAATATTATTCTAAGTATTTCCTGAGAAAAGGGATAGAAGGATAACTTGAAAATAAAACCTATGACTTAAAATGATCCACAAAACTTAAAAATGACTTTGATATTTCTCTCACAAATAGTCTTCAGAAAAACAACAATAAATTCACAATCTCTCATGAACACCAGTACAAAATTGATTGCATGAAGGTTTAGATGTAAACACAACATGCAACCTGCAACAATGAACTTTCTGCATCGATGATCTATAATACAAGGACATAAAGAGGATCTGTAAATAGAATCACAATATAAACATCATACTAAAACTGCAAGTTGAGACAGAAATTGGAGATAAGAATGTTGCTTTTATTAGATGAAGGAGTGAAACTCTCAAAACCTGAGTACAAAAAGTTTTCAAGCTCAAGAATGCTAAGAGCCAGAAACTGTAATCTGAACTGAGAAGAGACCAAGAAGACTAAGCCTCTTCAAAATATATCTCTCAAGAAACCCTAATCTGAGCTCACAAAGAAGCTCAAGGAAAAAAGCTTCAAACTGTCTCAAAATTCTACATAAAAGCAGAAAAAACATATTGTTTCCATGATCATACTGAAAAGCCCCTAAAAATATGCTAAATCTGCTTTAAAAGCCAGAAAAACACTTTATCTCTCCAAGAGGAAACTCAAATCCGACCCAAGGCAAAAAAGTCAACATCAATTTGCTAAAAATAGCAAGAAAACATAAAACAACTTATAAAGGATTGCTTTATGCTTCTGCTTTACATGATTGCAGATTTTACAATTTGTTTTATTTTTGCAATTAAAGATTGCTAAATCTTTTGCAAAAAGAAAAACATCCTTATTTCACTAATACAATGCTTGATTTTTCTTTAAAAAATCATAAAAAAATCAAGGCAATATTGTTCTCTCATCAATATTCTAATTGATTTCTCTAAAATCAATTGTAAACAAAACCCTAAGTTTCAAATGTTTCACCCTTAGGTCATAAAATATTTACCATTCATATTTTAACTAACCTTCCTTCAAAATCAATTAAAATAAGCCTCAGGTATTATCATCCTACATTCCCACTAAGGCAAAGGTATAAATGTTAATATAGAAACACCAGCCCTAAGGACTTAAACAAAGCCAACTTAGGCATAGGAGAATTCGGCCACCAAAAGTATTAATCTTCATATCCTAAATTCATAATGCAAAAACAACCCCAATTCAAATTTCTCCACATGCTATTGTCAAATGTGAATATTCAAGGTAATCATAATGTCTAACCTAATTCGAATTTAGGCAACGAACAAAACAAGTCAAACCCTAAAAATGACTTCATTTGCAATCATCACTCTAAAAAAAATGCTCTGCTTGAGAAAACTCGCCGCCACCACCATGTTTAGGGTTTCGATTTGGAGCCTCCATTCGAGATTTTTGGACATTGTGTGAGCTCGGCCTTTCTATGTTTCGATTTCCTCATTTTGCATGCAGGGTAACTATTCCTTTGTTACTTTGTGGCTTCTTCTTTTAGTTCTGAAGGAAAATCTTGGCCTCTTTGCAGTGGCCTGTACATACTTGTTTTTTATTTTCTTTTACATTCTCATGATTTATTCTTCTTGGCCACTATGCATGAGCATGAACTCACGCCTGGAAGCTCCATGTGAGGGTTTTGTTCACAGACTTCTCTCCTACACAACACATAAGGTGAGCTAATGCTTATGTCTTCACTTCTTGAGCCATTTTTGGTCTTGTGGTCACGGCTTTAACTCAGTTTCTGATACTTTTTACTTTTTGTGATTTATCTTGCTATCTGGGTTTTCTTGTACTCGCTATACATAAGCTCGCCTTGGCATTTCACTTGGGGTTTTGAAACCTTATAAAGCTCTGGCCACGGCTATATATGATCCTCTACAAGCATGAACTGGTAAGTTCTTATCATTTCATTTGCTCTTTGTTGTTCACAAAGCTTACGAAAGCTTTGAAACTATGACGACCTTGATTTCTTTGTCTCTTCACTGGACTCTGTAGCTCGACCCATCAAAAGAAATTCACATCTTTGCATTCTCCGAAACAAAACTAGATATGGGTATTTGTTATTTTGATGAAATCACTCTTACCTTGGCACTTTCTCTTATGGAGCTCGACCATTATGATTTCCTTTTGTATTTTGTTCTTTCATACAACAATCCTCATATGGGTATTCTGTACATATGATAAAACATTTATCTTGTTGTTCTGATAAAATACCCATATGGGTAAGCTGGAAATGATGAAAATCTGTATACTTTATTTGGAACCCCAATGTGAGTGTGCTCAAAAGAATAAACAAAAATTTATATTATTATTTCAAGTTGGCCGAACTCACCATGGCATTCTGCTTTCTCGGTTTTCTCTATATGAGCACTTGGAATTCTGAAGCATGCTTCTATCTTGGTGCATCTTTTGTCGTGTTAGAGCATGTCCATAGAAATAGTGTGCATTATGAGAAACACATATTTCTTCTCCTTACTGCTGAAAACCCTTGGGTAAGCTGGAAATTGAACTGTCTTCTTTTAAAAACAAAAACCCCAAAATGGGTGAGTTGTACTTTGAAGCAATCTGTGTGTTAAATTCAAACCCCAATGTGGGTGTATAAGAAAAATCTGTATATTTTGATATCTATGTAAAATTTGGGCTCCTTTTAGCATTTGAATTCTTCAATTTTCAACATACAGGCATTTGGAAACTTAGAGAAATTTGTGCTATTCTGTTACATAGGTACACCACAATATGAAAAAACTAAAAGTTTACCAGAAGCCTTCATACATCTGCTCTTTAATTACAATTAATAGTCATTTCCATATTTTTGTATTTGTCTCTTTGTGAAGAAAAAATACCTCTGAATGCATTAGTGTTGAACACCCTCCACAGGTTCATGAAATTCTGGAAATGTATCTTTTGTTTATATTTCATACACCAACTCCGGGTTGTTTCTTTTTTACACACAGAATGCTTTTGACTGAGACTATAGACTAGTTGGCATCATGATTCTATTTTGAATTTATGCAAAGATTTTGATTTAAAATACTGCAGCTCTATGGACTGCATTTCCTCTTACAGCCAGCTAACACTTCAGAAGCACTTTCTCTTATGCTTTGTCATTTCTTGTTCATTTTGAAATAACTTTCACATGTTGTATCACCATTTGAAATACATGACAAATGAAGAAACAAAACTCTAAAAACGGTATACCTTGGACTATTTCATTTCACTGTCAGCCAAAAGATTACATCAAACTCACTTGAACACTGCTCTCTGTATCCACAAGCAAGTCGATTTCTTCACCACTCAATGAATGACTGAACTGCTTATATTTGGCACTCTTCATGCATTTTTATGCTCCATTTAATAAACTATTCCATGAATCTGCTCTCTTCTGAGATGAAAATTGAAACAATTCTCTTCATTGAGGCATTATGTATGCCTGTTCACTATTCTTGATTGATAGAAAGAACACTGTTGGTCTTTGTATAACATTATGAACATGATGAATAAATAATATTGTGGCAAAAGAACATAAACCATACAACAATGCTTGAAATGAATGTACTCAGTTAAATGATTGAGCAGATTAAACTAATTGTTCACCTGTAGCTTTCAGAAAGAATTTACCTGATTGTTATGAATGCACAGTTGGTTTAATAGCTTGATGGATTACTCTACTTTACTTTTTCAGTTGTATATCATCTATTTTCTTGATGAATATGATGATGTAATTACTATCTCGACCCACTTGGAATGAATAAGGGCAACATGCCGAGCTCTACCCTTGTGGGAGCCCATTTTTCTCCACATGCTTCCAGTCTTCAAATAATAATCAACTTCATGATTTTCCATACTTGCACAAGGAAACAAACAAGTTTAGCATAAAAAACAATATATCATGATCATGTTGATGTTTCTCCTTCAGCTTATGTGTCTGCACTTCACTTGACTATTTTAGCATATGATTAGTAGTAGATTGCATTATTGTTGATGGTTCATATAGGTATCTTCATAATCGGAGCCTATGACATCCCTCTCTTCCTTTCTACAGGTCAATGGAGCTTGGAGAAGACAAAAGGTGCACCACTTCAGCATCAACCATCAATCCCTTAGGCAATGATGGTTATGTTGTTACTTATGTGATTTCTTCTTTTAATGCATCTTCCATAATGTAGTGTGATACTAGTGATACACTGTGACAATCCCATCCAAGGCTTGTGTGGATATTTGATTTCAATCTCATGCTCTTTATTTCGAAAAGAAAATGCATCTCAATGCAATGTTGTTTTATCATTTGGATTCTCACAATCAAATGAAGCTCTGTAAATATGAATTATTTCATGAAATAAAAGAAAGCAATTGAAATGCTTTGTTGTTTATATGCTCAATTTTGTCCTTCATTTGATTCTGAAACATTGAATAGCACTTCTGAGATTCTAATTCCTTTTTAATGTAAAACTGCCACTTGATGAATAATGAACCAAGTGCAAACAACACTTAAGCATAATGTAGAAATAATTGTAACTTCACTTTAAGATATAACAATGTTTAATCCAGCTCCACCAATTGAGTTGTAGCAAAAAAATGGTAACAGTTGTCATTGATGCCAACATTGTTTGGTGACATTTTTGTTTGATCTAATAAATAGTGTTTATGTTACCTTGATCTAGTAATTTGGTCCAAAATTTCTCATAGTAAGACATTGGCTTATGTGATTTTAGTATGTTATTCAATACTATTAAATGCATGAGTGAATAAGTTTTCAACAACTTCGGTTGAATGAGCTAAAAGATACATTTGAAAGAAGATCGACATATAGTTTTCTGCTCAGAGTTATGCAAAGTGGCATGAGCCTTCCTCTAGATGACATGGATAAGTGGTATGTAGATTAAGTGTATATTAAAGATATCCTTTTTAGGTCCATTTCGACCTAATTTATGCCTTGCACATTTTGGTTTGAGCACGAAAGAAGTTTTGTTGAGCCAACAAGCTATTTTTGAATTAAGTACATGTATACATCTAATTAAGCCGACCTAATTGATGTGTAAGGAAGAAATAGCATATATATATGAAACATTTTGTACTAAAGGCAAGAGATATGTGATATGTGACAAGTAATGCATAATAGTGTGTGAACTTATATGTATGAGTTCAATATCAAGGTAGAAATGCAGTATATGTTGTGAACCTACAAATCGGTGCAGGATTTTGTATTTTAGAACTTAATTGGAACTGAACTCATCACATGAAAGGTGTAATCCATCAATTCAGTTTTTGGTAGTGAGCCACACTCCATTTTGTAATCATTTCAAGCTATGAGCTTTTCAAGGACAGTGTGTCCTAGCAGTGTGCCCTTGTAATATCTTATGACCAGTTATAATATATTGTGAGCTAATCCTCACCATGGTTTTTCCCATTTTGGGATTTCCATGTAAAAATATCGGTGTTTATGTGTTGTGTTGTGTTATGATCTCTTTCATATCTTTATTTACAATTGCATTTAGATGTGTTCTAATATTTGGGTGGCTAATAGCTAAATTGTTTAGTAGAATACTGATTCACCCCTTCTCTTAGTATTCTAAGTGTTCAACAATTGGTATCAAAGCTTGGTTCCTTTAGAAAAGTCTAATACGTTGAGGAAGATCTTGAAGTTTAAACACATGGCCAACAAAATGTGTCCTATTCCTCTAGAAGATATCTCTGCAATTGAATACACTGGAGATGACTGCACAATTGACAAAGATGAACTTAATGTTTCCCTTGAAGATCTGGATAGAATTGAAAGTGAGAGAAATTTTGAAGGTGAACCTGAAAGAAGAAAATGAATGCATCAATAAGTTAAGAGAGAAAATCAAAAAGTTTAAGGAAAGGCATAGAGAAGTCATTGATCAGTTGAAGAAAGAAAATGAGGATATTACCAAATTAAAATTGCAGGTGGAAGAAAAGAGGAGAATTGAGGACTTTCAGAAAGATAAAATTCAGAGCAAGACTGATGAATGCATCAAGCTTGGACAAGAAGTGGTGACCCTGAGATCAGACCTTGAGAAATCAAGAGCCCATGAGGACAAGTTCAAAACAATTACCACAATGCTAGATGAATTGATCACAATTTAGAAACCTTCTAAGGATAAAGGTGGTTTGGGTCATGAAGAAGGAAAAAGTTCAAAGATAAATCAGACATCTAACAAGGCTAACAATCAAAAGAAAACTCAAGGTAATGGTAGACAAAACAAGAACCAAAGAAGAAATACCAAAAGGACTGCTATCAGACAACCTAATACTCAAAGTTACTCATATTTCAATGGTATTTGTTTTTCATGCAATAAATTTGGTCATAAGGCAACAAAATGTAGAAGTAGAATCAATCAAAATGTTGGATTATTCTCTAGATAATTCTTTGCATGCAATAAATTTGGACATAGAGCTACTAAATATAGAAGTCAGATAATGATGATGAATAGATTCAATACTAGTAGAATGATTCAATATTTTCAAGGTTATTGCTACACATGTAATGCATTTGGTCATAAGGCTAACCAATGGAGATCAAGGATGAATTCAAATCAGTTTGGTCAAAATAATGTTGTGTGCTACACCTATAACAAACCAGGACATATTTCAAGATTCTATAAAAGCAAAAGTGGAAGGAAACCTAATATGGAACAAAGGAATAACCCTGAGAATAAAGTGGATCCTATTAAAGTCAAGAAGCAAATGGAGAAAATTTGGAAGAAAATGGAAGACCCTGAGAATAAGGATGAATCAAATGCATCTATACCTACATCTAGTGCGGATATTTCTTCTAAGAACTAAATCCAATAATGGGTTTAGGGGAATAATTACAAAGAAATCTAATTAACCCTTGATATATGAGGTGTCAAGCAGTGACACGAAGATATGTGATGTAAGATGACATTTTGAAGGTGTTGAAAAATATTTTGGTAGAAAACATGTAAATTTGAATATTTGCGAAGCGTTTTAGGGTTTACAAAGTATTCATAAGGTGTTTATCAGCTTTTTTTAAGGGTAGAATGTAATAAATGTGAAATTAGGGAAGATTGGTAAATTATAAAGTGAAAATTTAAGTTGAGCTATATCAATTTTACTCATTTGGAGAGAGAAGAGCAAGTTGAAGGAGTTTTAAAGGCAATTCAAAGCATCTAGCATTGAACCCTAGTTTCCATCGAAGCTTGAAAAAGGTATTTACAACTATCTATACTTTGTGGGTTTGCATTAGAAGTAATTTGCATTAGTATCTATAAAATAATTGAGGGAGGAATGACCACACCAACCGTAGTTGAGGCTTCTAAGAGACCTAGACTGAGATTCAAAAGGTTTTCATGGAAGGTTTATGACATTGACCCTATCAGTGCATTTTCACAAATCCCAAATCATGTCTTGCCTACTGAGGACACTAGAACCTACATTCATGGGAAATTAGAAGAATTTGACCATCAAGTTCTCAAGAATCAATGGCTAAAAGAATTAACTGATAAGCTCATAGTGAATCTTGAGTATGAAAACCTTGTACGAAAGAAGCTAGATGTGTAGAACTAGTTCCCCGAATTTTGCAGTGAAATGGATGTGAAGTATGTGAGAATTGCATTAAGTAGAGTGCATGATAAGTTTGTACAAACAAGTGTGCCTAAACTAATTACTAAAGAGGTGATCAAAGTTGTGACAGGACTCTATGATACTGGACCCATGCCAGTGCTGAAATTTGTGAAAAATGATGTGGTTATGAGGTTAACTGATGCCACATATGATGGAAGGGAATTGACTACCAAACCTATTGCCAACCTTGTTGTGAAGTATGTTGCAATCATGATAGGTCATAAGATTTACTTCACCAATAGAGGAAATTTGGTGTCTACAACTATAATTTATGTTGCGCGTGACATGGTGATAAATGGAAAAGACTATGAGTTGTGTGAGTTGTTACAATAGCAACTTATGGAGAACTTGAGCCAAACCAAGACAAAGAAATATCCATTCAAGTTTGGAACTCTAATAGTCTATTTGCTATTTTACTTTATGGGAGAGCTACTTGGGAACAAAAACATAATATGGGATACTAGCAGACTGGTAGCAGATCAAATCTTTGATTATTTAAGTATCATTGGAGATTTAAAGGCACAGGGTAATGCTTTGATTGCATTTTTTGTAGTTTTCCAAAATGACATGCATGAAAGAGAGAGAATTCCAAAGATTCTAGTAGAAAAACATGCAAATGATATAACCTTTCTGGTATCAACAAATGAGTACATTATAGAGGTAGTAGAACCTAGGACTCTATGGATAGAGCCTTTGGGATATGAGATTGGTGAACAAGTCATTGAGGGCCTCATTGAGATATTGCTAAATAGCCCCAAGGATCCTACTCATCACTAGCACGATACATATGAAGAGAAGTTAGCTAAAGTTCATTTGGAGACTTCAGCACCTCAAAGAGCTAAGAGGGTAAATAAAAATGTTGAGGAATTTTTCAAAATGCATACACTTACTAAGGATGATTTTGAAAAGTTAAGGGAAGTTGTAGCAGAGAAGAGGTCCAAAGTAGTTGAAGTGCCCTCCATACCTATAAAATCAAGAAGATCATCTTCCACTACTACCTCTATATTTACATCAACACCCAGTGTAGCTGCAACAATGAAAGGAAAGAAGGTAGAATACAGTGCTCCAACAGTAGTTAATGTAACTGTTTTCATCAGACCTAACACCCAAAATTCTAAGAGGAAAAATATACCCCCTATTGTACCCTCTGCTACCCCCAAAAAAAGGATAAAACAAAGGCTATCAGGAAAAGGAACTTGAGTGATGTTGTACAAGAGGAGATTGACCTTGGCTTGCAAGAAGAAAGACAATTGAAAAGGAATAGAATAAGCAGTGCCTCCATTGAAGATATCTCACAAGCGACTGGAATAGAAAATGTTGTGGACTCATATGATGAAGAGGAGACAGAAGATGAAGAGAATTCTTTCACAATTCATGTGCATGAGAAGAAGGGTGAAGAAGGCACCATAGAACCTATGGAAGAAAATCCCAACTCTCCTCTGGTAAGAGACCACTCTCCTTTGAAATTGGAGCCTTTAATAAATAATATGATAGAATCTAAGGATATTTTAGCTACTGCTAAATTGTTTGATGAATTTAATGAAGAGGATAAGGAAACAATTGTAAATTATTTTGTTCAATACATGGTTATTTTTAATAAGAGTATGGAAGATATAAGAAAGAAGGTGACTGAAAATGTATGGGAAGCTCTAATACAAAGAAGGCATGAAGTTGTAAATATTGATGGCAAGATCAAGTTTGATGCCTTGAACACATATGGATCCTCCTTATCTAAGGATGATACTGCTACCCTGTTTGAAAAATATTCTAAGAGGTTCAGAGTTAAGCAGAGAGTTACCATTCTCATGACAAGGGAAAAAGGAAGTGTCGAAAGGTTGAAGCTAGAGAATTTTTCCAAAATAAAAGACATGGAAAAGAAAATTGGGATGAGTTTTTTTTCTTCATCTCATACAGCTCAAGTACAAGAGCCTGATAAAGGAAAAAGCATTGACACAGAAGTTGTGATTCCCCCTACTACCAGCTTACCTATTTTTAAAGAAGTAAAGGATCATTTGAACAAGGTTGATGATATACATGCTTCTCCAGAGATATTTGCTCCTCCAGGAGATACAAAGGATACAACCAAAGAAATATTGAAGATTAGTATAACAATGATACCGATGACAATCCACAAGAACATCATGAGAATACCGAAAATAATAGTGAAGAACATAAAAATGATGGAGAAAGAATCAAAGATGAAAAGAGTGATGACAAAAAGGATGATGAGGACAAGAAGGAGAAAGAAAATAAAGATAAACCATCAGAAAATCCCTCTAAAGAGGAAGGAGAGGAAAAGAAAGAAGAAAATAAGGAAGGAATAGAGGTTAGAAGAAGTGAAGAAGAATCTTCAAAGATCATTGAGCCATCAAAACCATCTGGAGAATCATTTGAAAGTACTCTTAAGGGTATTTTGTCAAGGAAAACCAGGATTCAGACTGTGCTTCCATCTCAGCTGATTTAGCTCCCATCACATCCAAGTTATGTGGATTTGAATAAGATCCCACCGGTTCAAAGGATAGAGCTTTGCAATACCTTTCTTGACTCTAGCAAAAAGGAAATTATCGAAACTCATCATAGAGAGACTGAACTAATAAATGATTCCATTAAGGTTTTACAGGATACAACTCCCAATGCTACAGTTGATGACTCCTTAGCCCCTATTGAGAATTTAAAGCTCTTGGTTGATTCACTCAAAGAATATGCTTCTAGTCTAAAAGAGAAAACTAGAAAAGAGGTTGAGACAAGGCTATTGGAGAAAAGGTTATTGGTATTACAGGACAAATGTGCGACCACACACAACATGGTGTTGCAATGTTTAAAAGAGGTAAGGGAATATGAAGAGAAAGCTCAAATATTGTTTGTGTATTGCATGTGGTGGCTAGATGCCACTCGAGGTATTAAGGACTTAATGGACTTAATAGAGTCACAACTTGCCAATGCCTTTGAAGCCTACAAAATTACAGATGAAGAGATTATGCTTCTTGTACTTCTATTTCAGACCTATAGAACAAGTTTTTCACCTTACAAAGTCAAAAAGAGGATGCAATGAGGTGGTTTGGACAACTTGGAGATCTAGTGAAGTCCAAACATATTCCAGTTTCAAGTTCCCTGGTAGATGCAAAGAAACTTGACAAGATAAATCTTAATCCATCTACTCTGGAAGAAGGTGAAGAGAGCCTAGTTGAATTGGAATCTTTGCACAAAGCACTCTCAAGGAATTGGAAGATGCCTCCAGTTCCGGTTAAAAGTTTTATTTCAATTTATTTTCTTTGGCACACCCTTTGTCCTTGATGTCAAAGGGGGATAAGTTTTGGTGTAGGAGAAGTTTTGCAATTTTGAAGAAGTTGTGATGTATATATGTCTATTTGAAAGGGGGAGCTCACACAATTTAGGTTTACAGTTTTGCACTTAGTTTTTGAAGATCCATTTTTGGCACATGTTGCCATCAATGACAAAGGGGGATATTGTTGGAAGAATGAAGAAGAAACCCTCTGATGTGTTGTCATTAATGCCAAAATTGTTTGGTGACATTTTTGTTTGATCTGGTAAATAGTGTTTATGTTACCTTGATCCAGTAATTTGGTCCGGAATTGCTCATAGTAAGATATTGGCTTATGTGATTTTAGTATGTTATTCAAGACTACTAAATGCATCAATGAATAAGTTTTCAGCGACTTTGGTTGAATGAGTTGAAAGATATGTTTGATAGAAGATCTTCATATAGTTTTTTGCTCAAAGTTATGCAAAGTGGTATGAGACTTCCTCTGGCCGACATGGATAAGTGGTATGAAGATTAAGTGGATATTAAAGAGACCCTTTTTAGGTCCATGCTAACCTAATTTATTCCTTGTGTGTTTTGGTTTGAGCACGAAAGAAGTTTTGTTGAGTCGACAAACTATTTTTGAATTATGTATACATATAATTAGGCTGACCTAATTGATGTGTAACGATGAAATAGCATATATATATGAAACATTTTTGTATTGAAGGCGGGAGATATGTGATATGAGACAAGTAATGTGTAATAGTGTGCAAACTTATATGTATGAGTTCGATATCAAGGAAAATTGCAGTATATGCTGTGAACCTGCAAATCGGTGCAGGATTTTGTATTTCAGAACTTAATTGGAACTAAACTCAGCACATGAAAGGTGTACTCCATCAGTTCAATTTTTGGTAGTGAGCCACACTCCATTTTGTAATCATTTCAGGTTGTGAGCCTTTCAAGGACAGTGTGTCCTGGCAGTGTGCCCTTGTAATATCTTATGATCGGTTATAATATATTGTGAGCTAATCCTTACTATGGTTTTTCCCATTTTGGGTTTTCCATGTAAAAATTTTGGTGTTTATGTATTGTGTGGTGTTATGATCCCTTTCATATGTTTACTTATAATTGCAGTTAGATGTGTTCTAATATTTGGATGGCTAATAGTTGAATTGTTTAGTAAAATACTAATTCACCCCCCTCTCAGTATTTTGGGTGTTCAACAATTTTCTTATTCCCAGTCAAGTGTTCATAGCCCGGAAAGGTTATCTCTATGATTCCCTTCAAACATAGCTCTACTATCAGTTAGACGTCCATAGCCTCGATAGAGATATTTAGATCACCTAAAGAGTTTATTTTCCTTTTGATATTTCTTTATCTATTTTCATTTTATTTTGATATTTCTTTGTAAGATCTTTGCCCAACTTGCTAGCATTGGAGCCTGTTATTAGGTTGGGAATCATAGTGCAAGCAAGAGAAAACTTTTAGACTTTTCACTTGGTATAGATTTCCATTGCATTTCTCTACTAATTCCCAAATATATATTTAATTTTATCTTTGAAACATGCAATTCCTTTTGAACTTTCAAAAGAACTATACTAATTTTGAAAATAAGTCTGATAATTATAACTTACAGTTTAAACAAGTCCCATTATTTTAAGAATAAATTTAACTAATCACCCCCTCCACTAGATGTTTCCATTTTTGCACTAATTTGAAGGCCAACTATTTTGGAAGGGATTTAAGTCACAAAATGATGACTAATTTATTTATACCTTAACTTGTTAGATCGTGAATTACCATTCATACATGATCCGCTTGATTAACCTGACACCCATTAATTAATTAACCATACACCTGGTAATTAATTCACATGCTCAACACCTTATGCATTCATTTGATGATTTTGGATCTCATTCTTTCAGCTCATTAATTTGATGTGATCCAGGGAAGCACACGTGGCTCAAATTTGGAGGCTATCACCAGTCTGCAAAGACAATCTAACTCCCTCGACAGAGTAACAAGCCAATCATTCGTGGTGCCCCTGCTTTCTTTTATCCATATTGATGAACACTGCCGTAGCGTTCATCTGGGATATCTGTTGCTGATGGACGAAGCGAGGTAGATTGATTAAGGCTGCAGTGTTAAAAAACAAGAAAAAAATCTCTCTTTTGACTTTTTTCTTTTTCATGTTTTGAAGGTCTCCCGCTCCGACGAGATATGCTACCAATATTGTAAATAATATTCCTGTAAATATAAATATTGCTATACTTTTTTGTGTTTAACAGTGTTTCTTCTTGCAATTCAATGTGGTTATTTCACTTTATGAATGTCGTATTTACTTTCATGGCTTCGTTTTTTACTTTTGTTCGAATGCATTTTTTTAGTTTCGACCAAAGGACTCAAAATTTGGAAGGGAGAAACACTAACCCTAACCTAACCTAAAATCTACCAACCTAATAACTTAAGCTAACCCTAAACTGGTACTAAACCTACTAATATTATAGTGAATATTTCTAATTAAAGTGCATTTAACTGGTGTAAGGAATGTTTGTTCCTCACGTATTAATTTTGCTACATTTTTTGTTTTGTGTTTAGGAAATTTATCCTTGAACTTTGATATGTATATCTTCGTTAAAATTCCATAAATAAACTATATCATATGCATCAATTTATATTTTGAAAACGAATTCATACAGAATTAAATGCATACTTTTCGATAATTTCTACGAAATGGATAGAAACAACCTGAACATTTGTTTGTAGCACGTAAGGATGATCTCTATCAATCTTTGAATCTTGATGTAGACAGTCGTTTTGATCTTTAGGATCATGATTTTCTTCTAGAATTTATCAATTCATCACTAAGTGATCCTTTTCTACTACCTATGATGGCCTCCAATGACTATTTTTTCCCTTCCTATCATCCAACCATGTTTTTGTTAGTAATTCATTCAAAACAACTTCTGCATTAGTTCCTTTATGTATTTTAGGATTAAAATTATCACAATTTGAGAAAGTAAAAACTTGATATTTCAAAGTTACTAAATTCTACAAAACTTCCTATTTTAGACATGGCTTGAGATGTTCCAATTACTTCATTACCTTCATCACTGTAGGGATCTTTGTGCACTCATATTTAATCAAAATATCCTTTATGTTCTTTGTTAATCCCTCTTCTTTTTTAAGATTTTGAGGTGTGATGATATTTTATTTTTTCTCTTGCATGCCTTCCCCTGTTGCTATAGGTGACTTTAAATCTTTGTACTCATAATGTTTAAATTTGTGAATTCTCAAGAGTGCATTAGCACTAATCTTACCAAAGCTTCTTGATTTCATTTTAACTAGAGAGAGGTTAGACAAGTCCCTAACTCTTCTTTTACACAAAGAAGATTTAGTTAAGGGGATTATTCTATTAATAGACAATCCCACCCTAGTTAAGAAAGTTATACAATTAATTTTGTCATGCCCCTTTGTGTCATGGATCCTACACTAATTAGTTAATCCAAAAATAAGAAAATTCTCCAGATACAATCTTTTATTTACGGCCTTTTAGATAAGAGAAATATATTTGTTACAATCCTTTATGCGGTTATCTTGAGCCTTAATATTTTCATATTGTGAGGTATATTTAGGTGTTTTTCCTTCTTTCCCCTCTTCTAGCACCAATTTTATTGATGTGGCTATTACACACATAACATGCAGATAAATCTTTTCCAAATGAACAAAGGAACCTATCTATCTTTAAAGAATCACTAGGATTTCCTAGTTAAAGGCAATCTTAGCTATCCCAAGGCTCAAGAATGTCAAGTCTTGATGTATTAGGTTTGCTCAGGGTTCACTATGAAATTTTTTGTTAATCATAAGGGGTCTACTAGTATTAAAATGTAAACGCTCAAGCAATTGAGTAATGTAAAGATTCAACAAACATCACATGCATTACATCTCATTTTATTATTTCAAATCATTCAAAAAACTAAGGGAGAAACCATTTAAAGAAATATTGGATTAAGAGAGAAAAGAGCCTAAGAAGTTAAATGCTCCTAGCTATTATCCATGCATTTACCAAGAAAACACTAAATCAAAGCATAAACCATTTTATATCTCACTAGACTGCTTCATAGCTACATACAAAATAGTGTAAGAATTTTAAAGAAGAAAACCATTCATCACCAAAATAGTATCAACATACACCCAAATCCGATGTAGCACGTTGGCTTTTCTGATAGGAACAAACAATACTCAACTACATGTATGATTTACAATTAGTAAATAGCTTTCAAAATGCTTTCATTTTAGAAACTTCTATGGTAAACACAAGTTTTTATACTAGAATCAAATAGAAAACATGAAATATAAGTAAAATTGGTGATATGCAAATCTTAAATCTAATGAGCTCAAAATGCTTTCATATTAGAAACTTATATGGTAAACACAAGTTTTTATACTAGAATCAAATAGAAAACATGAAATATAAATAAAATTGGTGATATGCCAATCTTAAATCTAATGAGCTCAACAAATCATGATCCTTAAAAAGAAAAACTCCCTACCTTTTATAGAACACAAGGAAGGAGTCGGATTCAAAAGCACATGGATTGGAGTTAGTGAGCCAATCAAAATGTAGCACATGGCACCAGGTACAACTAGCCTGACAGTAGATATTTTCTACCTTCAATAAAATTCAGTTGAAATTGCCTTTGACTTCTAATAACGATCATTGGATGCACGAGACTACGGGTAAAGGAGAATTGGGCTCCCTTTTGATCTTCATCACCTTCAATAACAAAAGACCATCTTCTTCGCACAAAATTCCCACCTCCAACGTTGATTCTCATATCTGGGAAAAATAATCCCTAGGAACGAAGTTCCAGAAAAACTTTAAGTTCCGCTAGCTTTATCCAAAACCCAGGTTCTTATTCTTTTGATTTCTCACTATCTGCTCCCGGGCACACCCTTAGACTAGTTCGTATCGGGCTTTGTTTCGATTAGTTGAGTGTTGTTACCATTTTCTTCTTCTCTTAATGACCTCCGCAAATACCATCCTTTCCACAAAGTAGCTTTCCTTCAGCCATCACCATTCTTGCATCTTTCACCATTCTTGCATCTTGCATCATTACATAATACTTATCAAGTAAAATATTATGCTAGGTAATCAATGTATTCACAAAATAAACCATTATTTTATCCCACATTAATTCATTTTAAACCACTTGCAAAATGTGTTTATAAGCATAGTAATGATTTCATTTTAAATTTCTAGTTTTTCGGCTTAGAGGCCTTTGGGTTTCAACACCCAAAAGATTAACACTTCAGGTTCATAAAAACTTTTCAACTTGATACCAGATGTTTCCCTCAGAGAAATATTTCTTGGAGTCCTACCGTTTGGATGTTACCTTCAATCGAATACCGATTCTTTGCATAATTAGTAACTACAACCTTCTTGTGTACTTTCATTTAATTCCCTCTACCAACCACACTTTGCCATTTTTTTTCTTGATTGAACAAACCTCTAAGGTACTCTACAGTACCTGAGTCTTATGCAAACTTACTCATCGAAACCTGATGTGATGTAATTCTTGATACACTTATCCTAGCCCAAATCTTGCTTGGTATGCATATCACCCCCACTCCTGTGGTCTTTCACCTTGCTTGGATCGTAATCACGAGATTACCCTTTATTTAACCAATCAAGGAAATTTTGAAAGGTAACTTGGGGTATGGTGTGTAACCACACAACACTACCATGGATCAAGAAGCGCACCGGTTTGCTAAGAAGTGTTTATAGTGTAAGCAATATGGTGATCTTATTCATGTACCAGCACAAGAGTTGCAACCTATCACTACACCTTGGCCCTTTTCACAATGGGGACTCGACCTCATAGATTAGATCTCTTTCACATCCTCCAATGGTCACAATTTCATCATAACCACCACTAAGTATTTTATGAAGTGAATAGAAGACATCCCCCTCATCTACATTACCAAAATAAATATCTAAGTTTATCCTAAACTATCTAATTTGTTAGTATAGTGTCCCCTACACCATCATCACATATTTAATGAAACACCCTTCAAAAATTAGGATGCTTGAAATATTTTTTCCCAATTTCATATCTAACATCAGTTTTCCACGCCATATTACCCCCAGGGAAATACTCAAGCTAAAGCATCTAATAAAACTATCCTAAAAATCCTTAAAAAGATAATTAATGATGATGATCATGGTTGGTACCTCTAACTTAACCCTACCTTATGGGCATATTGTAATAGTATATGAACACCTATTGGTGCTACGCCATATTCCCTAGTTTATGAAACCAAGACAATCTTGCCTATCGAGGTTGAACCTTCTTCATTAAGGGTATCATTGCAACATCTTGTCAACAATGAAGAATATAGAGTATCTAGATTACATGAGCTATAATTGCTAGAAGAAAGACATATCAGTGTACGTAATCATGTCGAAGCTCACCAAAATAATCTTCATCATAGTTATAACAAGAAGATCATGAACAAAAGCTTCCCAGTAGGTGATCTAGTGCTCAAGGAAAATTAGAAGAACCAACTAGATCAACACAACAAGGGAAAATTTGAACTGAATTGGTTGAGACCATTTGTAGTCTTGATCCTGCACCCACAAAGCATTAGTACCATCATAACATCATACATCCTGCATCATTAATCATGACATTGTGGGTGCAGGATACATCCATCGTATCTTGCACCCACAAAGCATTAGTACCATCATAACATCATACATCCTGCATCATTAATCATGACATCATCATATATCCATCATATACATAATCAAAAATATCAAACAAAATCATAGCATCACATCATGTCATCATCTAATCTAAGAATCATCATAAATCCATCCATCATATATCATCAAATCAAATAGCAATCATTAGATGCATACGTCAAATCACATAGATATTCATCGCATACAAATTAAAAATTTATAATCATGTCATAATCTCATCTCATCGCATATATATCAAAGTCCATATATATGAATGTTTGTACAAGGACCTACCAAGAGTCATGAATATATACATCTACCTACAAGCATATCAAAATTGTATCTACATAAAAATAATTGTGCATCATATCTACATTAAGCTTCCTCTCTCCTCTCAACCAAGAGAAGGTGGATGAGGAGGAGCAACATGTTGAACACCCTGCTATGCCGCTGGGCCCTATCTTGTTGAATTCCCTAGTTGCACTAGCTAGGATGGAACTAGTGGTAGATGCCCCGCTTACCCTCGATTTGATCATCTAATAGATCCTCCATCTCTCTATGTCATGCCCCTTGCTTAGAACCTAGGGGATCTCCTATCGAATGACACCACTACCTCATATAATGTGTAGTAATATGTGGCCTCCTATGTCATTCTCCTAATATCCTCCACATATCTATCCATGGAGATGACGACATCTAATCTAGCTCCACCACTCCCACCTACCACCTCCAACTACTGGCGATGTACTTGCTCTACATCTCACTCAATAGTCAATTGAGCTACTTATACCTCTGCCTACTGGCATCAAGATATCTTGGCATCTTGCTTGTTTTTCCTCTATAATAAGTGTACTAAGAGGTTGTTCCTCTTTGTCCAGTACCCATCTCTCTCTCTATAGGCCTAGTCCCACTCTAATAGTGCCACTACAAGTCATGCCCCCATATCACCATCATCTCCCCTCTGCTCACCTCCTCTCACTACCACTACCCCTATTGTATGGCATATCCTCAAGCTCCAACCTCACCCTAATTAGGACCTCCCCCTCCTCCACCTCCACCACTACCACTCACTACCTCTACCCACTGCCTCACTCAATGAGCCTTACCTAGCTTTGTCTCTCGTCTTCATCTCCACACTACCCCACCATCTAGGTGTGCGAATCTAAGTGGTCTTTGAGCTCCCCACCATAATTCATACTCGAGGTTAGTCCCCACATCATGTACTGTTGATGTCCATTCCCACTGAATAGGCACTAGGTTCACAAACTTTGTCACTGATACTCAAGGGTTAACCATAGGTCCCCACTCCTTGGTCTATAGTTGGGTGCAAGAAAACATAGTTAAATCATAGGGGACATCCTAAGTCTTCCCAACATGTCTCCTAATCTTGTTAAGAAGATATCACTCCAATATATGTGGTGTCCACCCAATTAGCCACCTAGTCTATCTATAAAAAGGTAGTTGCATGGGGTCCTTGTCCCATACCTCACACAATAGCCACGACCTCCAAATGAAATAATCCATGTCATCTATGCATCTCCTCTAATAATCCAGGTCTAACAATCATCGCTTAGTCAACAAGGCATCATAACAATAAATATTATCACTAAGCGGTGATTGTTATCAATATTTTTGCACCTTGCTGAATATGATATTCAACAAACTACTGAAACATGGAAACCTCTTTCAGATGTGGGTGGTCTGCATGAAAGAGGAATCTCCAGAGCGAGCTGGTTCTCCGAATGATGAATTCTATTCTAAGTGACTCCTCGGGGAAAAGGATAGAAGGATAAACTGGACTTAAAATCTAAAACTGAAATTCTATCATCCTAAAATATTGATCAACTGTAAGAAGACCCTGATAATAACTCACTCCCACCAATTCTTTAAAATAAAAATCTCACAATCTCACAACACATGTATTCAATCAGTGATTTATGCAAAGGTTAAATTAACACAAGGCATAACCCAAACTAGCATGTAACTCTTGCAAATCACTTGATAATCTTAAGAAAAGAAAAGGATCCAACAAATTTGAATCACAAATCAAATCAAATTACTATTCCAAGTCATGAAAAAGAAATGAGAAAGGAAAACTCTGCTATTTTATTGAATGATGGAGTGGAACTTCTCAAAATCTGAGCACACATAAGTTTACAAGCTCCCCAAAATGTGTAAGGGCTAGAAACTCTAATCTAAACTACTGAGAGAATGGAGAGCTGAAAAGACTAAGTCTTATCAAAACCAAGCTCTCAATAAAACCCTAATCCAAGCTCAGAAAAAACTCCAGGAAAAAAGGCTTCAAGCAATCTCAAAAACTGCTTAAAAGTAGAAAAAAGCACAATGCTTTTATGATTACAATGTCAAGCCTCTAAAAATAGGCTAATCTTGCTTTAAAAGCACAAAAAAGACCTATCTCTCCAAGATAAGTCTGGAATCTGGCCAAGAGGAGAAGTCAATAAAAGATCTGCTAAAAATAGCAAGAAAACATAAAGCAATTCATAGAATATCGCTTTTATGCTTCTGCTTTACAAGAAAGAGCTCTGTCGCCACCATGACTCTGTCAAACTCGAACTCGAATGCTTAGAAGAACTATTCCACGCACTCCAGAGATCTGAGACTCTAGTGGGTAAGATTCGTGCCATCTGTATCATGGATTTCACTTCATTTTGAATAAAAGCAAGCCACTAAGGCTGCAGACTGTCATTTTTTCTCTTCTGACCTTTCCTTGTACTTGCTCTCCTCTAGCCACAACGAGCTCAAGCTCGAACTCTGCAGTTCACTCCATGAAGCTCGACTTGTACTCTTTTTTTCCTTTACTGTGCAGAGGTAAGCTTTATTTAATGATTTCATAACTTCTATAGCTCCTTACTTAAAATATTTCGGCCCTAAAGCCGTAGCCTCACATACTCTAATATCTTTATTCTACATTTTTGTGACTTTTGTTTGCTGTTATGTGAGCTCGACTCTTGCTTTATCGACACGTTGTGAAGCTCCTGGCCGCGGCTGGAAAGCCTTCTCTACAAATCTGAACTGGTGAGCCACCGCTAGATACTCATTCTTCAGAAACTAAAGAAACTTACTTGTGAATTCCTAGCTATACTCAAGCCGTGCCAAAGGCGCACTGTAGGAGACATTTTCTTGACTTTTGGGCTCGACCCAGAACAAAAAACTATTATTATGTCAAATTGATAACATCTCTGCATATGGGTATCAAAGAAACTTCAATAAATCTGCATTTTCTTCCCTCTGTATTTCGACACAATTCTGGGAGCTTGCATTTGCTTTTCTGTGTGTTTCCTGTGCTCAAACTACTATTAAAGCTCGACCCTTTGGTTTCTGAATACTTCATGAAGCTATAGTTTTTGTCCTATGAGTGTCGCTATAGCTTACCCTTATCGGGGAGACCTCTCATAGAGAGCTTGAGTCATACCGAAAATCTTTATTATTTCCTAGTCGCCAAGACAATGTGTAGTCGAGGTGACATCTTGCAGACAGCTTGTGTCTCGCCGAAAGCTCATGCTTTCATTCCTGTCGCCATGACATATCACTTTCGGGGAGACCTCTCATAGAGAGCTTGAGTCATACCAAAAGTCTTTTTGATTAATTTTTTATTCGACCCAGAACATATTACCTACCATTATGCCAATTTAAAAGTATTTTTGTCTGTGGGTATCATAGAAATTTTGAATAAGACTGCATCTATTGCTCGACCCTACTCAGAAACTTGCATCGGTCGTATATCTTTTGCTTTTTAAATTCAAGATCTCACATGGGTTATCTTTGTAATTGATTTTCCTGCATTTTGAAACTAACCCTGAAAATGGGTATTCGAAATCCTGAAGAGAAACTCCATTTTTCTGTATTTGATGCTAAACTGAAAATGGGTCTTTGGAACAATTAAAGAAAAATGCATTTCCTCTCTTCTGAAGCTCGACCTAGCACGAAAATCTGCATATCTTGTGATTTACTGTTGTTTGTCATCTCCACATGAACTCAAGCTAAAATAAACAGTGACTTACTTTCAACTTCTGGAATAAAACAATTTCGTGAGTATTAAAATTCTCAAAGCTAAAAGCATGCACTCTTACTTTCTCACAGAACTCGACCTCCCATATTTGCTTGAAAATCTGTAACTCTCTTCGATAGTTAAGACACCTTGAAAATGCTTCTGAAAAGGGGAATTTTCATGCTCGTATTTTGCACATATATCAGTGTCCCTTGATTTTCACTCAATTTTAACAAAGCAATATCTATCTTCTGTTTTTGAACTCTGTAGAAATTGTTATAATGAAATATTGAATTACTATGAATCACCTCTATTTACTAGTTCATATGCATAACTGGTAACTTCAGAAACTTTTCTGGAAATAAACTGTTTACTCCTTTATTATTCTGGAATGATCTCCTCGTTATTACTTATTCATGATGTGGTATTTACTTAATCAGTCAACTGGAACCAGAAATTCATTCAATATTCAAATGCACCGTCTGTGTTTGTATTCTTGAGCAACATGGTACTCTTCATGCATTTTTATATTTCACTGTACAAAACTGCTCTCAGAAACTGCTCTCTCTGATGATGAAAATTAGAACAAAACATTAAGGCATATGTATTCCTGTTCACTATCCGAAAGAGAATTGATGAATTGAACTCGCATGACATATGATTACAATCAGCATGGAAATGTAGTTATTCAGCAATTTCTGATATAAATGTATTCAGTTAAATTCCTTAAGTGAACTAAACTCACTGTTCACCTGTAGCCTTTAGAAAGAAATCCTGATTGTTATGAATGCACAGTTGGTTTCTTTACTTGATGGATTCTCTGTTTTATCTTTCAGTTGTATTTCATTTCATTCAATGTATATGATGAAGCATCTTTTAAAATCAGCCCATTTAATGAATAGGGCAGCATGCCAAGCTCTACCCTTGTGGGAGCCCGTTTTACTCCACATGCTTGGTCTTCGAATAATGTTCCAGCTTCATGACTTTACCTATACCTGCACAAGGAAACAAACAGTGTTAGCATAAAAACGGAACACGATGACTATGATATTGTTATTCCTCCTTCAACTCACTTCCTTCATACTGCACGTGATAGGATTTGATTGTTTCAATGTATTGTTAATAGTATGTTGTACTATTGTAGGTGCATCATATAAGTTACATATAATCGGAGCCACTGACACCCCTCTTTTCCTCTTATAGGTGGATGAAGCTCGAGACGACGAGGTGCACCATTCAACATCGAACATCGATAATCAGGCAATGATGATTATCTGTCACTTATGTGTTTTCCTTTCGCATCTTCAGTAGTGCAATGTGTTGTTAGAAATGTATTGTAGCAGTCACAATTATATCCACGGCTTGTGTGGATCTTTGGTTTCAATTCTGCTTTTCAATTTGAAAAGAAAATGCATTTCATGCAATGTTGTAACACTATTCTGATTGTAAAATCAAATGAAGCCTTGTAAAAATATGAGTTCTTTACGAAATGAATGAAAGCATCTGAAATGCTATTTTGCTCACGTACTCAATTCTGTATTTCTTTTAAAACTGCAACATCTTAATGGCACTCTGAAACTCTATCTTTCTTTAAAAATGCATAACTATTGCTTGATGCATAAAGATAATAATGCAAAACAACATTCGAACATGACACTGCAATTCTTCTTCATGTTAAATAACAATCAACCAACTCCTCTATTTCAGCTGAGGTGAAAAATATGTAACAGTGATAAGCAATAAAATTAAAATCATCACTTTTTCAAATGCAACTCGACACCTTCAAATGTGTCATGTCGTGTTTCAAATGTGTCTCAATCCTAGATTGACGCATTTGATTGACATCCTAGACCTAACACTTACTGCATCAAAATAGATGACTAAGGACAAAAGGGTTTGATACATACCAGCTAGAGTGCCCTAGTTGGCCCCTGGTACTATTGCACACAATCTCCGTAGTGAATCGCATGTGGAATACTAATCATCTCTACATCATCTTTATACAGAAATCTCTCTTAGAGCTCTCAAATTTCTAAACTAGGAGGGTGCAAATGAATTGAAAATGACCCCCAAGAGGCTATTTATATACTTTCAAACCCTAGTTTCCCCCCATCCCACCCACCACATCCCATTTTCATTATGACCTAACTATTTTGATTAGTTTCCTCGCCAACTTGAACCATATTTTCATCCCCATCTTCATCAAACCTATCCTATTTACCTATCATGAGCCCAACCCAAAAATTATTTTTTTTGGCTGATCTCTCGAGGGGGAAACCTACCATCTAACAATCATCCCTTCGTCCATCGGGGCACAGTGGGGCATCATTATCACCATTTTTTTTCCAAATCAGCAACATGTCTTTGAAACAATGCAACAAGGTACACTGTCTCAAAGAGGGGAAAAATGTACACACCTAAAAGTCTAACGCATTCTTCTAATTCATCATCTCTCATCATCATCACACATCATGCATTCTTCTAATTCATCATTTTGAGTCATTGTCGCTTATCACCACTTTCATCACTGTTAATTAAATAATTTCCAATTATTTGATTAAACTGACCCCTTTCCCTCCATTGATTAAATAATTTTAAATTATATAATTATTTCATCATTTTCCCCTCCATCACCTTTAATTAAATAATTTTTAATTATTTAATTAATTACATCATTTTTCCTCATCCACTTTAATTAAATAATTTTTAAGTATTTAATTAATTTAAAATATTCTTCTTATCCATATAATTAAAAAAAAAATTAATTGTTTAATTAAAGGTTATGCATTCTCCCATTTTCAAGATAAAACTAAAATTTCATTTTCCCATCATGAGTTACCTCCTTGTGTGATTAAATAAGATAGATCATCATATATTATGCCTAAGTTCATAGATATTATATTTAAAAGAGTGTTAGTAGAAAATGGATTGGGTATAAAAAATTTAGTGATTATAGATTTTATATGTTTTTGATTGATTAAGTAGGGAAAGCGCCCTGATCCCTTACATAAGCAATACAACAGTTCAGAGAACAACATCCAGACAAAATAGCAAAATAGAGGAAGCAGAATTGAAGGAGAACCACTTCCCCTAACCCAACTAACCAAAAACATTATCCTATACCAATCACATCAAAAATGATAAACCTATCAAGCATCCCATATAGATATAACCAGTCCATATTAACATCCATCCACAAAAAAAGGTTATATAAGCATAACATATAAAGAGTACCCAGCATGTTACCAAAGTTCATATTAGAGATAAAGCTAGAATTAAAATCATCCAGGCATCTAAAGCCTTTACCACTAATATGCCACAGAGAGGGACAAAAAGACTTCATGACATCAAACAATAGAAATCAAGGGAAACAAGAGCCGGGGATTAAGAATCCTCGATGAAGTTCCACGCCTTCATCCGGTCCTCAATAGAATCTTCAAATCTATCTTTGATCACCATCTTTCCTGAAAAATCAACATCATCCTTATTCTCCTTCTTCCTTTGTTGTTTCTTGATTTTTCCTTGTCCTAAGATTGTAGCCATCACCGCTTTTTTCATTACCACATCCACAACCCTACACATATTTTGCACCACACTCTCAAGCACCTAGAACCTATTGGCAGTGTCATCCTTTTGCATCAATTTCTCAAGCAGCTCTAACCTTTCCTCTAGCCTTTGCACTCTAGTTATTTCTAGATCCATAGTTTTATCTTTCAATTCTTCATTACCAGGGCTAGTGATTTCCATTTCCTCCGGGTCATTTGTAGCTATTCCTTTTTCCTCAGCCTTATCAATATCCTCCTCACCATCTTGCACATTCTCCTGTAGAATATCACCTTCTTCCTCCTGAATCAAGTATTCCACTTCCTCCAACCCCGAAACCTCCTCCTCAGGAGACCCAACATTACCCAAGCTGTCTGACACATATTCTTCTGAGGATGAATCCTTTTCCTCCTTGGACTCCTTCTTCCCCTTTTTATCCAGAGACTCTTCCACATTCTTTTACTCTAAATTTTTTGATATTTTACTATTATCAGACCCCTTGGACACGACCAAAGCAAGGCGAGTGGATCTTTGACCCACCGGGGTGGTGGACCCACATTCAGGGTTGTTATCGTCATCATCTGGTATTGTATAGTATTCGGATTAGCACCCAATTCATGAATCAACAATTTTTCTCTTCTTGTTTACAACAGGAGAGGGGGGTAGCACTTCATTTTTTAGGGGTAATTTTAAGGAGAGTCGACCAAGAAGGGTCCACAACATTAGGGGAGGCTTTAGCAGGATCTTTGACCGGGGAGTGGGGTCAACTTTCAATTAGCTCAATTTCTACAAAACTCTTGGGAGTAGGATTTTCAATCAAATTATGGAAAACATTTCTTTGCGAGGTGGTAGCTAAAACGTACTTGCATATGGCATGAATCAAACCCTGGTGTAAAGGAGGGTTAGCGCCATTGGTAAGGCTTTGGTTCAGGGAGGAGAGGAGGAAAAAGGGTAAATTTATTTTCTCCAGGTGTCTGATATGGTTCAGAATGGAGAAATGATAGCCATGGATCGACTAAAAATGACCCTCTAATGTAAAGTATTTCATGAAAAAGAAGCATAAATTATGGTAAGGGGGTAGAAGCAAAACATTAGAATATCCATTATGAAATCTTTGGGCCTTTTATTTTGCTTCAAAAAACTTATCAATATAGGTTTGATAGTTTTTGGTGCTTACCTTTGCAATCTTCTTCCCTTCATACACAACCCCTGTCGCTTTGGCTATGAGCTTAGCATCAATAGTAAAGAAAAGGCCACCCAACTCAACCTCCCCATATTCCCAGGCATTTGTAAACTTGTAGCTAAGTTATTCATTGTAACCTTTCATGGCCGCAAAGTATGATGTAAACCCAACCTATTCAAATAAGCTCCATAGTTTCACATTCTTTTTTAGAGAGTCATATTTACTCGGCTCTGTCCTCTTTCTAGGGCCTCCCATGGTTTTTTCTTTGATTGAATAATCCTTAGGAAGGATTAAATACTACACACTTTGGCCTCCCTCATCCACCATGGAAGCAACTAGTAATTCAAAAAATTCAGTTTTGATAGTGACTTGGTAGCTTTTAATTTGTAAGAACAATGGCTCAAACCTTCTGGCAATTTGTTTAAAATAATCAATCTGTATACAAAGGTTGTTCTCATATTTTTGAAGCTGACCATTAAAAGAAATGACAACTTCACCACCTTTTCGAGTCATGATTACTCTTTTTTTATTACCCACTTTCACATCATCTATAACACATGTCAAAATGTCTTTTCCTAAATCTTTCGCAAGATTTTTAGAAATATAAGTGATAATCACCATACCCACTTTCACTTCTTCCTCATTATCACATGAGGTTTCCCAATGAATCTGTCCTTTCCTCCCCTTTCTTTTTAACTCTTTGAGATTTAGCGTATGACTTCCTTTAATTAAGTACCTCCCATTTTGTCTTATCAACTTGCCCAATTGCCACATAAGAAAGACAACAATAAACATGACAGTTGGACAACCCTGCCAACCCTTTATTTTAATTAGTATCATTCTTTCCATGATGAATGAAATCCCCCAATCTATCCTTAGATAATATTTCTTTAATTTGATTTGACAAATTGGTAAAGTCCCAATATTTCAAAACTGCTTGTCTTAAACCAAAATTCGCCATAGCATCTGTAGCCCTGTTTCCTTCCCTATAGATATGGCTTATCTTGCAATTTTGAAAAGATTGTATCATATATTCGCAATCATCCAATATATCTTTTAGCTCCCAAGGAACATCAATCTTATTATTTAAATAATCAATTATTAACTTGGAGTCGCCTTCCACAATTACTTTGGTGTAGCCATTAAATTTTAGTTAACATATTCCTACCCACACTGCATAAGCCTTAGCCAAATTATTTGTTGTTGTTCCCAAGCCCTTACTGTATCCAACCACATAGATGCCTCAACATGATGATTTCTAACAATTCCACCTACCCCCACCAGTCCTAGATTTCCCTTAGAGCACCCATCAAAATTACATTTAATCCACCTCGGGTCTAGGGGAATCCAAATGGTGCTCTTTCTAATTAGTTCTTTAGCCCAATTAACATTGTTAAGATCATGAGCAGGATGAGCGGGAGTGCAGGTTTGAACTTGGGTGAGGGTGTGGCTGAGGGTGAATCTAGTGTGGATGAAGATGGTGATGATGATGGCTTCATGGGTTTGTAGGAGGATTTTCTTCCTTTTGTGGTCCATGTTCTTGGTGGTTGGTTGCTTTAGTCATTTGGGCTGCTGTAAGAGGGTGTTTCTTGCTTCTTGCGGGTGGTTGTGGGAGTTTTTTGGGGTCAGTACTTTGTGTTGTGGCTCTTCCATCCGATGGAAGGTGGCCATTCCAAGTGATAGTTGGATGTGGGGGCATTGGTCTATGCCGAGAAGCTTCCTTGGTATGTTGGAGGGGCCTCCTCTTTCACTTGTGGGTTGCAGAAGTTCATCTCTGCAATATCTTTTGCAGTTGCCTTTGTTGAATATTTTGATGCTTGCGTCCTGAGGAAGCCTCACCTTTTTTCTTGTGAGGAGACTATTGATGGTTTGGGTGGGAACAGACTTACTTTGTTTCATCTTTCTTGGCTACTTTCGAGACAGTGTATCAAACGTTTCTTGAAGATCCAGAGGATTTCTTCTTTAAGCTAGATTTGGTGCCTGTTGTTGACCCCTTGGTGGTTTTTGATGCATTTGGGGATGAAGGGTTATGTCTAGCCTCTGTTCTAGCCTTTGTGCTTCAGATGCTGGTTCGACTTGTGGTTGGATTCTTCTAGATGGAGTCCTGCTAAGACTACTTGCTTTGTTGCTTTTTTTTAAAGGGTCTTGGCCTCCTGTTTGCAGTCTCCTAGTGTGGCTGGAGGAGGTTCTCTTCTTTTCATGGATTGGTTGTGGTTGTCCTTCCCTGTTATATCTTTTGCTTGCTCTCTTTGCAAGGGATGTGGGAGTGCATTGGTTGCTTAAAGGAAGTTTGGTTGTTGATTGGGCTTATTTTTGTCCCTATTCAGCGTAATAGGGAGGCTTGGGGGCTCTTCATGTTGTCCTGCATTGCTTCTTTCTTCCTTTTAGTTGTCTTTTGTTTCTTCCTCACTCTCTCTGCTAGCTTGTGGGTTGCTTGTGTGTTTTTGAACCTCGTGTTTTCCCTAATGATTGTGCTTTTTTTGGGGTTGTTAGTTGTTAGTGTGGATATGATGTTGGTTTGGGATGGGTTGTCTTGGCCCTGTGATTTTGTGGATGCCATTAAGTTTCTTATGGAGCTAATGGTTATGTCCTTCTCCCCTATTTTTGGTGGGGTGTTTTTGGCTGGGATGAGTTTTTTTTTTCTGTTTTCCCAGTTGTTGTCTTTGGTTAGGGGTGATTCTGTCTTTCATTCTCCAAATGGGATCTCTATTCACATTCTGTTAGAGGTGGTGATTGAGCTAGTTTTTTTGGGCTTGAGGGCACTGTTGAAGTTTTACCTAGTTGTGGTGCTTGTTGTGGGTTCTTTTTTTATGTTGACTTGTTGGTTGAAGGGTCATGTTGTTTTGGACTCTATTCAGATCAGTTGTGGTCTTGTTCTTAGTTGGGTGGTTCTCAAGATTTAATCCTAGACCCCAGATGGTTTTTTTCCTTGTGTAGGGCTTTCCAAAGGAGGCTATGGTTGCATGCTTGGCTACTATGTTGTATTTCTCCTTTGGTCCTATGGAGGTGGTCCCCCCTCACTAGTTGTTCTTATTGAGGTGGTAAGTTCTCCTATGGAGGTGGAGGTTGAGGGTGTTGGTGATGTCTGGTTGCAATGGTTTTGCTGATCGTATCCTCCTCTCCAATAGAGGGGAGCTCACTCCTTTAGAGGTGGAGATGGATTTTGTTTCGTATTACCAAGTGAGTCTGTGCTACAGGGAAGCTGATTTATTGTAGTTTACAGCGGTGGATCACAAATCTCCTATTTAGGTGGGGTGTTTGGTCTTATTGGTGGTTTTTACCATTGTGTTCTCTGCTCTTTTAGTGTTGATTATCTTTCTTGGCTCAGTGGTGTCTTCCATGAGTGGCTGGTTTGTTGATGCCTGGCAGATGCAGGTGGGTTCCTTGTGTAACTAAAAGGGTTGTTGGTCCCGGTTAAAAACCAGTTGGTTTAAGGGTCTCAGGCCCTTAATTGTTTGTATTATGCAGTGTGTGTAGTCCTGATAATCTATTAGAGGATGTTGTGGAGCTGTTGTTGGTTTATGGTTTATCTTATTTATAGCTTGCTTTCCTTTGTACTGGGTTTCGGGCCCCATCAAAACCCATTTTTACCCCTAATCAAAAACATTGTTAAGATCATGAGATATTCCCCATTGTTGTTTGATTCACATCTCTTGATATGATGGTCTTTCCTTTGACGAAGCATACTTACAACTTTCAATATTTTCTTGAATCTATTTCTTGATAGACATACATAGCTCTTTACTACTTTTAGTTGCATCTCTAAAAACTCTATTGTTCCTCTCTTTCCACAAACCCCAGGTGAGGAATAGGGGAACTTGTCTCCAGAGGTTAATAATAATATTGTGAGAATAGGGGCATATGCTCCAAAAATCAACAAACATGTTTACCGAAGGAGAGAAGACCCAATCAATCTTTAAGAAAAAGGCCAAAACTTCTTGAGCATAAGGACATTGAAACAACAGGTGCATGATGGCTTCTTCCTCTTCATTACAAAGGTAGCACTTATTTACTAGATACCATCCACTTTCCTTAAGATTTTCAATTGTGAGTATCTTTCCATGCATCACTATCCACCAAAAACAATTAATCTTGAGAATTAGATTCTTGCTCCACACCATTTTCTAGTCAAAAACTGACACAAGAGGGTCCTCCCCTCTTCCAACCAACTCAAACACAAAACACTTACATAGGAAAAACTCTACCTGAATTCAACATACAATAAAATAAAAATTCCATACAAACTCAAGTTTTATTAAATCAATTACAGATTCACTTCTCATCACCTTCTATGGTCAAATTCTATCTAAACCTCTCTGCATAAGTCTCACCTATGTTCTTTAAATATACCATTTAACATACAAACAACATTTGGACAACACTAACATCAAAGTCACAATGAGTTTCAGCTCCAAACCCCTCTCCTCATGTTATGCTTATTCAGCATTGTACCTTACTCTCACACATCCTCCTCACTTCAAATTTATGTAGCCTCAATTCCTTACTTTACCACACTACCCCTCTTGCAAAACTCTCCTGACAAAAATATTGAACTCTCATATGGGCATGGTATTCTGCTATTATAATCTGCACTTTCAAGTTGCAATTATTATAATATATGTTTCAACATGTTCCAGTTCCTCCAACGCAACCCTCTATCATTCTTTCTCATGCATTTAAATTATTCAAGTTAAGATCACTAGTAGCCCCTCTTCCAATCTCACTTTTAGCATAGCCTCCCATCCAACCTATGTAATTGTGTTCCCTCTCTTCTTTTTTTTAAATCTACATTTTTAAAAGTTTAAACATGGTGTCTTCAATTCTCCAGTTGCCCACTCATATTCCTTCTATTTTCCATGTTGGCTTCAAAAAGTTCCCCCAACGTTTCATTTATTCACTTCATATTGTTCAATGTCCAAAGAATTTGAGTAGTCCTCTTCAAATTCAATTGACACCCCTTTTGTAGCCTTTTCCAGTGCTGGAAAAGAAAAGAAAATTAAACATTTTAAATCTATCAAAATAAGATATGGAGCATCTCAATTTTCTAGCTGCCCTTCGTGGGTGATCATGGCAACAAATTTCAAATTTGTTTTAATTTGTTGCATTGAATAGTTTTAAATTTTTGAATTGTTTTTCAATTATGTAGCCTCTTCAATTACCCTTGTACTAATTTTATTTTTCCAATAATATCGGCACATATTAACACTCTTTATTTTTCCTCTACGAAGATGAGAATCATAATTTATTTTATTGCCACCAAAAATCACAAACTCAAAATTAATGGAACTCCAAAACTGGAACAACTAAACTAATTTTTTTTTTGGATGTTGATTGCTCTTCACTTGGAATGCTCCTGCATCAGACACGCTGGGTAGAAAGATTGTGAACATAGGCTCACAATGGTGGAGTTGAGTAGTTGCGCTACTCTTCCAAGTTGTCATCAACCTACAACGAACTCCTTCGTTGTTCAAAATGTTCTAATTCAATCTTTCTTCCACCTTTTCTAGCATCGTGCTAGAACACACACCACCTCCTTCCAGCAACACAACATCTTCCTTCATTTCCCCTTCGTGGAATTATGTCCACCACAACCCGACCTCCTCCACCAAATTCTTTCCACACTTCCCTCCTCTTTTGTGGGTTCAAACCCACCTCTAACCATCCACCTCCACCAAAATCCTACAACATCCTCAACCAACTCTACCAGCAAATATACAACATCTACATTTAAATTTGAAACTGCAACTATATTCTCTCTCTTTCCATCAACAACATACAAATTTAATGTCAATTTTTCATCACAAAATACAATACTATTTACCTATCCTTTTTTCTGGACTGCAACATCACTCTTTGTCGTGACATCTCTCGTATATCATCATCAACTACAACTTTTAGTTCTTCACACTTCACTGCAACATCAAGCTTCGGCATCCACTCTTCCTCAATTTCCAACAATTGTGCAAACAAATCTGCTTCACCTTCACCCTTTGCTAAGACCTCTTCATTGCTTGCTTCATTCTTTACTTCTTCTCTTGGCATGCCTTCCTCATGGCATGTCATTTCTGCAACTTCTTCATCAGTAGGGGCTACTCTTACTTCTTCCTCTTTCCATCTCAAGTTGTTAACCTTGTTCTTCTTCTCGCTCCTCTTTACCACTTTCTTTCCACCTTTCCAAAAATTATTTTCCAATTTCTTGAGCCTCATCTCAATCTCTCCTACTTCACCAACTATCTTTTCCAATGCTTCACACATTTTTTCCTCCACATCATCCCAATACTACTCCCAAAATAGTATTTGTACGGGTCTTCTCATGACCCAACCCATCTTTTTCTGCTGCAATCTTCCACAACTTACATTCTTTGCATCTCCATGGTTTTTCCCTCTCGGTTCTCAATTGTTTGAGACTCCACACTCACCTACAACAATCCTCTCGAACCCTTCGGACAACTCTACCACTTCACACTTCCCAAAGATCCTAGTGGATACTCTCCACATTCAGAGTTCCTTGCTTTGATACCAATTGACACAAGAAGGTCCTCCCCTCTTCCAACCAACTCAAACACAAAACACTTACACATCAAAAACTCTACTTGAATTCAACATACAATAAAATAAAGATTTTAGAAAAACTCAAGTTTTATTAAATAAATTATAGATTCACTTCTCATAGCCTTCTATGGCTGAATTCTATCTAAACCTCTATACACAAGTCTCACCTGCATTCTTTAAATATACCATTTAACATACAAACAACATTTGGACAACACTAACATCAAAGTCACAATGAGTTTCAGCTTCAACCCCATCTCCTCATGTTATTCGTATTCAATATTGTACCTTACTCTCACATGTCCTCCTCACTTGAAATATTTGTAGCCTCAATTCCTTACTTTACCATGTTTCCCCTCTTTCAAATCTCTCCTGAAAAAATATTGAACTCTCATATGGGAATGGGATTCTGCTGTTATAATTTGCACTTTCAAGTTGCAATTATTATAATATATGTTTCAACATGTTCTAGTTCCTCCAACGCAACCCTCTATCATTCTTTCTCATGTATTTAAATTATTCAAGTTAAGATCACTAGTAGCCCCTCTTCCAATCTCACTTTTAGCACAACCTCCCTTCCAACCTTTGTAACTTTGCACCCCCTCTTCTTGTTTTTTAAATCTGCATTTTTTTAAAATGTAAACATGGTGTCTTCAATTCTCTAGCTGCCCCCTCATATTCCTTCTATTTTCCATGTTGGCCACAAAAATTCCCCCCAACGTTTTATTTCTTCACTTCATATTGTTCAATGTCCAAAGAATTTGAATATTCCTCTTCAAATTCAATCAACACCCCTTCTTCGGCCTTTTCCAGTGCTGGAAAAGAAAAGAAAATTAAACATTTTTAATCTGTCAAAATAAGATATGGAGCATCTCAATTTTTTAGCTGCCCTTCATGGGTGATCATGGCAACAAATTTCAAATTTTGTTTTAATTTTCTGCATTGAATAGTTTTAAAATTTTAAATTGTTTTTCAATTATGCAGCCTCTTCAATTACCCCTACACTGATTTTATTTTTCCAATAATATCGACACATATTAACACTCTTTCTTTTTCCTCTGCGAAGATGAGAATCATAATTTATTTTACTGCCACCAAAAATCACAAACTCAAAATTTATGGAACTCCAAAACTAGAACAACTAAACTATTTTTTTATGTTGATTGCTCTTCACCCGGAATGCTCCTGCATCAAAAACCCTTGATTGGAATATTTGAGATTCCATATTCTCATAAAAAAATTTAACTGAAAATCTTCCAAAAGCATTTTTGTCCAGATCCACTCATCATCCATGTTTATTGAGAAAAGATTAGGATTACCAATCTGTTGCAAGAGGGAATCTAAAATAGCATCCCAATTCGACTGTCTACCACCCCTAAGAACAATATTATTCAAATAGTTCCTAAATTCAATCCACTTAGGTCTCAAGCCTTCCCAGTTTAAATAATTAGAGACCTTTCCAATATTTATTTTCAATCTGATTCTAATTTTTTGGAGGTTTTCATTAGCAGACAAGGGAGCATAGTTAGTCCAAGCATCCTCCCAGAGGTCATTTATGAGGCCATTACCAATTCTCAATTTTGCTCCTTTTTTTAGAGTGCCTCTAATCTTTAACAAGTTATTCCAAAAAACTGAACCGTAGGGGGGATCCTTTTTCCTAAGGAAACAAGACACATCCTTATTTCCCAAGTACTTGGCCCATAGAATCTATACCCAATCCTTTTCCCCTTCTAGAAGAAACCATCCCATTTTTTCCACAAGAGCTTTATTGAACATTTTTATCCTTCTTATAGCCAATCGCCAACCCTCTTAAGAGTGTAGACAGTTTCCCATCTAACAAGTGCCATTCTTTTCCTCTCTTCCACACTTGACCATAAGAATCTCCTTTGAGTCATTTCAATTTTTTCAGCAATATAGGCAAGAATGTTAAAGAGAGAGAGATAATAGACTGGTATGTTTTGTAAGGAAGCTTTTAAGAGCTAAACTTTCCCAACAAAACTTAGCAACTTTCCCTTCCACCTAGCTAGCTTCTTTTAAATCTTTTCCACAATATAATTCCAATAATTACTATTAGGTTTTCTAGAGATTAAAGGTAAGCCAAGGTAGCTAGCTGGTAGTTCAGCCTCCTGGAAACCTATAACATTTATAAATTTCTCTTTTACAATCTAGCTGGTATTAAAAAAGAAAATTTTACTTTTCTGGTAATTGATAAATTGACCAAAAACTCTAGCATATTTCTCAACAACCTCTTTCCATTCGCTTCCCAAACAAAGGCCTCCCCAACAAGGATAGTGTCATCAACAAATTTTTGATGAGAAGCAGGGGGAGAGATGAAGCAACACATAACCCTTTCAATTCTTTATTTTCAAGCTACTTCTGAAAATATTATGGCCCAAAGCTTCAACAATAATGACAAACGAGTAAGGAGATCACAAGTCACCTTGTCTCAAACCACAACCACAAGAGAAGAAGCCTTGTGGAACCCCATTAATCAAGATTGAATACTTAGGAGTAGTAGCACAAGATCTAATTAAGCTGGGAAATTTTCCTTTGAATCCAAATTTATCTAGAATAGCAAACAGCAAATTCCAAGAGACCCAATCATAGGCTTTAGAAATATCCAGTTTCAAAGCCATACCTTGTTTTTTACTAAGGTCCATAGAATGTAGCACCTCATGAGTATAAATAGCCACATCCAAAAAAATTATTCCCTAAACAAACCACTTCTGGTTAACAACAATCATCTTATTCAAGACTAATTTCAGTCTATTAACCATTATCTTAGAACATATCTTATAAGTGGTGTTACACAAACTAATAGGTCTATAGTCGTTCATAGAAGCAGCTTCATTTGTTTTAGGGATAAGCGCTATAAAGGTGGTGTTCATCTAATTTAAAATCCTTCCTAATCTGAAGAAATCCCTAACCACATTGAATAGGTCAGAGGAAATGATATCCCAATAAACTTGGAAAAAGCTTGGAGGAAAGCCATCTGGCCTTGACGCCTTAAAAGCACTAAAGGAGAAAATTGCCTCCTTAACTTCATTCAAAGAAACAACTTTAGCCATTTCTTTTAAATCATGTTCCATGATGACATTTGGAATCACTTGCAAAAATTCCTCCAACTCAGTATTATCCACCATAGGCAATTCAAGAAAATTTGAGAAGGAGACCGCCTCCTTTGCAATGTCCACCTCCCTGTCAAGTCTTGTCCCATTAAGGGTATCTAAAAATCTAATCCTATTTCTACATCTTTGTTTCAAGGTAGACTGATGAAAAAACTTTGTATTTATGTCCCCTTCCCTCAACCATTGAATTCTTGATTTCTGTTTCTAGAAAATTTATTTCTTTTTTATTTATTTTATACGATTGAGATCTAAGCTCCCTTTCTTGATTACAGGTCTCATCATCCATAATTCCCAATTCCATCATATCCTAAATCTCCTTAATTTTTAAGCTTAAATCTTTTTTGGTGGTAAAAATATTCCCAAATGAATACTTATTCCAACCTTTAACATTCTCTTTGACCTTTTTCAGCTTTTGAGCTAAGCGATACATGGGATTACCATCACAAGGAGCCTTCCACCATTCTTCAACCAGAGATTTCAAGTTTGGATGAAGAGACCACATGATTTTGTATCTAAAAGGAAAGGGTCCTTTAACAATTTTGTCTTCCCACCCAAGGAGGAGAGCACTATGATTCGAGCCTGTTATGGGGAGAGCTGTAAGAGTGAGATTCTGCAAAATGTTCCAATTGGAGGAAACAATAAATCTATCCAACTTAACTTGGATTAAATGACTACCCTATCTCCTATTAGCCATGTAAAAAGAGATTCATTCAAAGGAATTTCCATTATCCCCACAAAGTTAAGGAAGCCCGATAATTCCATCATGCTATCAGAGAAATCAATAAGACCTCCACTCTTTCTTGAAGGATACAAAGGGGAATTAAAATCCCCTCCTAGCATCCAGAACTCCTCCTTTCTATTGATAATGATAACCTCAATCAAGTTCCATAGGTCAAGCCTATCCAGTCGTGAGTTAGGACCATAAATATTAACCATATTCCACTTGACCGAAGTAATAGTATCTTCCATAGAGACTATAAGACAATTCTTATTGCAAAAATTTAGCCTTCCAACAAGCCTAGCAGGGTTCCAACAAGTCACAATCCCCCCCCAGGCTCCCTCAGCATCACTTACCTCAAAATTAGCATTATGCCAGAGCCACTTAATCACCTTTTCAAAATTTTCTCTTTTCATTTTAGTTTCTTGTATTAAGAGAACATTTGGTTTCACATCAACCAAACAGTCTTTCAACAAATGTTGTTTATAGAGACCATTAAGTCCCCTCACATTCCAAGACAATAGACACATTAGAGCAAAAAGGATAAGAAGTATCACCTTGATACTACTAAAGGATGGGAGAAGATCTCCCCCTACTTCTTTCTATATTTACTCCCAGCTAGGGAGTCAAGAGTTCTCTGCTTTCCAGTAGCCACATCTCTAGCTGAATCTTTGTTCCTTGAATCTTTTGAGAGAGGTCGACCCATTTTGTTGTTTCCTCCCACATCCTATTTCTTCTTCTTTCTTGATTTTGTATTTATCAAATCCTCGTCCAAAACACCCTCATTTTGGGGGGAGTAGGGATTCAACATACTTTTTTGAACTTCATCATTACTTTCCTTTTCTTCTTTATCTTCTGGTGTTTGACCATCCACCAATCCCAAACCTGCTAGAGGGAGCTCAGGGGAGGAATTTAAAAACCTTTCCAACTGGATTTCTATCTCACCTTCCTCTAGGGTTTCCTTCTATTCTTGAATTTTAAAATTAGCTCCCTCCATTTCTTGTGATGATTTTTGCAAGTTATCCAACTTTTCATTACCATTTTGTGGTTCAAGGTATTTTTCCAAAGAGGTCGAGAAGGTGAACCCAGCAACGAAACCCTCAGAAAGAACCTTTTTAGAGTTTTCAATAAGGGCACACATGTTCAAAGACTGGCCCTCGGCTTCATTCATGATTTGAGAAGGCTATGCCACCTTATCAGGAAACAACAAATCCGAGTTAGAACTTGGTATAGTAGGCTCCTTTATCAGGTTCATTGGAGCCACATTTTTCAAGGGGGAGCTCACTAAGACTCCATATTGTCTTTTATTAGGTTCAAGAGGGATTTTGTTACAAGCATCCTATAAATGACCAAACTTATTACATCCTTGACAAAATACCAGAGCCTTTTCATATTCCAATGGCTAAAAACAGCTACAAAATTTTGATTTTAAAGTCACAGAGGTCGGAAGAACTATATTAACAGCCACATTCACACACATTCTAGCATATACCATACAATAATTAAGAAGAGTTACTTTATCCACCGTAACCAAGTTTCCAAACGAATTAGCAATACCTTTAAAAACATTTTGGTGTCAAAATTCCAAACGTAAACTAGGGAGCCTAACCCAATTTGAGGAAACTTTATCCAGATCCACAGAGGCATCAAATCCTAGTTTCCACTTACACGGGGACAAAATATTCTTAAATATTCTATCAAAATCCCATGGGCCTCCCATGAGTACCTTAATCATATCCTCGAGGATAAAAAAATTAAATAAGAATAAACCTTTAGGCATAGCACTGAAAGAGACACTGCCCTTGAAATTCCAAGTGCCAGTGGCCCACTTATGTACCTGGTCAATATTAGGGCAGGAAATAAAGAATTTTCCAACCAAGGACAACTTCAATCCCTCAATTGCATCATTCAAGATTGCATCTAGGACATTCACTTCATCCCCCTCTACAATGCAAAAAGAAGACAAGGACTCGTGGGGCACCTTTTTCAAAACCTTCCCTCCCACAAGCTTATCCACATAGGACATGGGTTCCTTACCAGCCAAAAAGGCGTCCTCTCCCTGGGATTTGAAACAGGCCCATCCTTACCCCCGATATTTGGAACAAGCGATGCACCAGGCATATTTTTAGATCCCCCAAAAGACAAAAGAGAGGAAGCGGATCCCTGGGAAGGAGCAAAGTGCAAAGGTGGGGGAGCCCTAATGGGGCCCCCACCAAGCCAAATCATCAGCGAACACATAAACTCAAAAAAAATTAAAAAAGGAGTGCACGCAGAGCTCAGAGCTGAATTCTAATGTAGTGTTGCATAATATCTTTTATATGTTGTTCAAGTTCATTACTTTAATATTTGAATAGTTGAGGTCACTATCAAAAAAAATTTAATTTGATACAAGAATCTCTTGGTTTTATTACTTTGACTATTACTCTTGGGCCCATCAAATTTGGTACAATTTTCTATATAATTATTAGTACTTTACTATTCAAAAAAATATGTTATAGTTGATCCATGATATGGGTGTTCTAACTTCTACATGTTGCATAATCTCAAGTTTATTCATAATAACAACAGGCATTCTATCAGAGTTAATGATAACCCTTACCATTTTTCTACATTTTTTAGAAATATAATATTTTGATATCCCTAAATTTATTGACTTCACAATAACACATGTATGACCCCCAAAGTGACTATGAAATCAAATAATCAAATATAAAATAACACAATTTACAATCAATTCACAAATCACACCAATAGAGCATTGAGAAAAATTGCAATCACAATAAACTATAGCAAACCTACACACACACAGTTCCACACATTTTTTCTTAGCTTAGCTCCATTGTTCTCCTCTTTGCACCTTGGAGAAAAGTGTAGTGGTAATTGCTCTCAGATTTTGATACAGGAGCACTCAAGTAGCTTGGCTATCCTGCATCGCCCAAAAACAATTTGCTTTTAATTTATATCTTTTGGTGTGTGTGGCCATTTAGAAAAATTAATAATTGGTGTGTTTCATTTGTATTTCAATGCATGTTGAGATGATTTTATTCTCAAAGACTATGACAATAAAGATTAGATGATGATTGGTTGGGTAAAAGAATAAATACAATATCAATCGCACCATTTAAAAAAAAATTGAAGATGAAGCTTTGGACAAATGTAAAGACAACGATATTAAATGGTTAATTAATCTATTATCTAAATGAAGAAGGTGCTCTTACAAAAAACAAAAACCAAAAGTCATATGAAGGTCAAAAATATTGAACCAATGCACGGGATAAGAAAAAATTCTAAATTTAAAGGGACAGTGTGGGCAAAGGAAGATGCACGGCCATGAGAGAATGGCAAGTTTTTTTTTTTTTAAATGCAAAATAAATAAAAAGAGGGGGTGTGGTGATGCTGAGGAGGACAGCATGTTAGAAGTGAATTGGCGGAGGGAAAAACAAGTAGATTTTGATTAAAAGCTAGAATAGATTGAAATTTGGGCCGCCAAGGAGGAAGGAGGATAGATGTGTGGGTTGGTTAGCAGTAGAAAGAGTAGTTGTTATGAATTTTTCATTGCCTAGAAGGGAATACAGGAAACTAACAGAAGGATTGAGCATTCTAGAGAAGAGTATTTAGCAAATGAAACTGTGCCTATGGGAACGAGCAGAACAGATGAGTTATACAAAAATTATGGTTTAATTTTCCAATTGAGAGTATATATGTATTTGTCTTGTGAATTGTATGAGAAAACAATTTAATTGAGATGTATTTGAGTTGAATTAAATAAAATTTGAGTTTGTGCAATCTTTATTTTCTTAGCTATTGAATTCAAGTTGAGTCTGCTTGTGAGAAGTGTTTTTTTATTTGGGTTGGTTGGCAAAGAGGAGTTTTCCTCTTACATCAATTGGTATCAGAGTAGGAAATACTGAGTGTGAGAGTATCCACCAGGATCTGTGGGAGTGAGTAACAGTTGAGGAGAGCTCAAAAGAATTATTGCAGGTGTCTGAGGAGTCCCGAACAGTTGAGAGTTGAAGTCATTGATTGAAAGAGATGCCACCACGAAGAGGAAGACCTAGATTAGAGGTTGTGCTGGAACAGTTTCAAGACATGATAATGGATGAAATCAGAAATGAGGAGAGGTTAGCTACTCGTAATACAAGAGAACCCAAGAATGAGGAAGAAACTGAAGAAGAAGAACAGAGAGGAGAAGAAGAAGAATGGCTAGAGGATGTTGGGCAAGAGATATTTTTTAGAGCTCTCTCGAGAATAATGAAGACTAATAAGAAGGATGTACCAAATTTTTCTGGAATGTTAAATCTGGAAGAGTTAATTGACCAAATAGAAGAGCTGGAAGAATACTTTGAAATGGTGGAGATTAGAGACCCACAATGGGTAAAGATAGCCCAAAAGAAATTGAAATGGCATGTTGATTTATGGTGGAAAGGGGTGTAGAGAGCGAGAAATGAATGGGGATCCTCGGATAACAAGGTGGAACTAGATGGTGACGAAATTGAAAAACAAATTCATACCTGGAGATTATGAGATGGAGCTATTTAAAAAGTTATAAAATCTGAAGCAAAAAGAAATGAGTGTAAAGGATCATACAGAGGAGTTTTACAAGCTGTCCATTCAATTCAGAAGACATGAAATTGATTGAGAGAAGGTAGCCAGGTATGTGAATGGCTTACAATTTAACATTTAGGATGAGATGAGTATGCTAAAAATAACCACAATTGAGGAAGCATACCAATATACCTTGAAGGCTGAGGAGAAATTAATGAGAAGAAAAATGTAGTGCCCCTCCGTATTGGCCTCTCTTAACATTCGAGTAAGTGTTTATTTGGGATGTCATGTTGTTTTCGTGGTTTAATGTGTTATTGAATTATGTGGAAAACTTAATAGTTAGTAAGTTACAAAATATATGTTTTTTTATAGTTTCCTAAATTAATTTAAAAGTTTTCCCCTCATGTGAAAAGATAAAAAGGATTGATGAATTAAGTGTTCTTTGAAATTTATCATAGTGATTATGTTAGTGAAAATTAAAGAATGGTTTTATGGTTCTTTTCGGAATTGTCTCCCTCTTGAGTGATTTTGATTTGAGGAGATACTATATGTTGAAGTTTTGTTGAAACCCATGATTTGCTTTGATTTACCCTCGATTGTGAGTTCTTGGGTAGTTGATTGTTTTAGGCTTCCAGAGGTGGGGAAAATGTTGCTTTATAATTAGTTTTCATTTTGTTTCTTTGTGAACTATTGTTCGTATTCTCGAGTTGGTTTTGTGGGCTTATCCTTGCACTTGGAAGTTTTTTTACTATGAAGTTCTAGCGTGAGATGGTGCATGCCTCACTGGATGTTTTTACTTATTTGACTTTGATAGTTGTGCAAGTTGGCTTTCCCCATTTGTGTTTATGAGGCTTTTGTTGCTAGTAGGGAGAGTGGCTTCCCACGAGGGCCAGAGCCCTAAGTGGTATCCTAGGTAACTCATGTGGAAGTTGAGTTAATCAAGTGATAACCTAATAAACAATTAGGAGGTGGGTAGTATTCACACTAATACAAGATAATGGATGCATCTCTCATGGATCAAGCATTCGTATAGGCTGCCAGGGTAACCCAGGATGGGGGGCGGTAACTTATGAAGATCCACATTGGGTAACCCATGTCGAGCCATGTGATGACACTCTTCCCTTAGCAACCTTGTGTGCTTGTTGTTCCCCCTTGTTGTTCTTGTTCTTCTAGAAGCAAATGTTGCCCTGTGTTTGTTGTTGCTTTTGTTGTGATGTCTTGTTAGCCATTTCCCACTTGATTGTTTTATGTTGTGAGTCCTTCTTGTCATCTCCTCGCATGAGGGGTGGGCCTTAGGGTCCACATAGTCGGGTGGAATGTGCTATGCACCCCATTGGGTCCCTAGCCGAAGATCGAGTTGTGCAAAGTTGTACCAGAGTTTGAACCAGTCTTGATGCTTTGTATTCATACATTTTAATTGTATCATGTTCATTTCTGCATTATTATTGTAATTGATGTATTATTCCCACTATGTTTCGGGAAGCACTGTTGTGCATTTGTATCCTAAAACGATGAAATTTCATATTGTAAATGTGAAGTATATGTATATTCTAACTTGATCAATGTAATGTTTATATATACACTCTTGATTAAATTACGTGTTCATATATGGAAGTTTCTCGTTGATGTAATGTAATGGATGTATGATCATTGTTTACTTATCCTATATTATGGATTTGCAATATAATCTTGGGATTCATTAATCATCGTTATGGAATGGGTTTAGGTTTAGTAATGCAATCACGTGTACCCAAGAGGACATAGTAGATATTGTATATGTATAATTGCATTACTTGTATTGTATGTTAATGTACATCTTATGTTAGCTTACTTTTTAAAAAAAATTATGCTATAATTTGTTAGTCTAGTTGTCCTTTGGGGTTTGTGCGGTGGGGCGTTACAATAAACAAACAATTCCAAAAGTCTAGGAATATTTGCAACTAAAAAGGGGCAAGTGATTAGCAGCAAAGGAAAACAAGTTGAAGAAGAATTCAATCCCAAGTGGAGTAAAGAGGTGGGCCAGAACACCAAAGAAAAGGAGATATCAGCAAGAGGACATGGTAGTAGCAGCAAAGGGTTCCCATCTAGATGTTACCAGTGTGGAGAAGTTGGTCATTATGCTTTCGAGTGTGATCAAATACAAGAGGGCAACAAGAAGAGTGCAGCAAGGAATCACTTGGCACAAGAAGATGAGAAATGTAATGTATCACTGAAAGTAGCAGACCTAGAAGAAGGTGAATCTCTCATGATGAGAAGAGTGTTGGTGAATCCAAATATGGTGGAGGAGGAACTATCCCAAAGAAGAAATCTCTTTTGGATTGTGTGCAAGGTTGGAGGTAAGTGTTGCAAGGTTATTGTTGATAGTGGTAGTATGGATAACTTAGTTTCAAAGGAGATGGTAGAAAAACTAAGTTTAAGAAGGAGTAAACATCTTATTTTGTACAAAGTTTCTTGGTTGCAAAAGGAACATGAAATGACTATGAGGGAGCAGTGTTTAGTCGGTTTTCAAATTGGTTCATATAGAGATGAGGTGTTGTACGATGTGATGCCTATGACTGCTTGCCACGTGTTGTTGGGTAGGCCATGGTAGTTTGATAGGGAGGCCATCTATGATGGTAGAAAGAATGTTTATACCATTCGGAAAGATGGAAAAAAATATATGTTGAATTCTTTGAAGGAGGAGAAAGAGGTGAAAGAATCCATCTCCATTGTTTGTCGCAGTACGAAGAAGAAATGAATAGAGGAAGAAGAACGAAGTGAGTGTGGTGGTTTGCACCCATTGAAAGGGAAGATTTCAAAAGGAAAGGATAGATTGGATTCTGATTTATTGTAGTAGTGCAATAAAGGTACAAAGAGTAGTAGCCCAAAAGAGTGTGGTGGGCATAGAGGTGGTCTGATGGTAAGAAGTTGTTTAGAGAAACAAGATAATTTCAGTGGAGGTGGCTCGAGTGTTGAGGATGAGCTGAAGTGTAGAAGAGGGAAGGCTCCAACAGACAAGGAGCAACTGTGGATAAAAAAAAACATGGGATTACCACATCCCATGCACCTTTCAATGTTCTTGAGTTTACTAACTCAAGGAACATTTCACTTATCCAATGTGTCTGATGCAGGAACACTTCGGTAACTTGGCGATCCTGCATCGCCCAAAAACAATTTTCTTTTAATTTCCATTTTTTGGTGTGTATGGAAATTTAGAAAAATTAATAATTGTTGCGTTTCATTTGTATTTTAATGCTTGTTGAGATTATTTTATTCTCAGAGACTATGACAATAAAGATTAGATGTTGATGATTGGCTAGGTAAAAGAGTAAATACAATATCAATCACGCCATTTAAAAAAAATGAAGATGCAACTTTGGACAAATGTAAAAAAAATGATATTAAATGGTTAATTAATCTATTACCTGAATGAAGAAGGCACTCTTACAGAAAATGAAAAACCAAATGTCATATGAAGGTCAAAAATATTGAACCAACGCACATGATAAGAAAAAAAAAATGAATTTAAAGGGACAGCGTGGGCAAAGGAAGAGGCGCAACCATGAGAGAATGGAAAGTTTGATTTTTTTTTAAATGTAAAATGAAAAAAAAAGAGGGGGTGTGGTGATGCTAAGGAGGAAAGCATGTTAGAAGTGAATTGGTAGAGGGAAAAACAAGCATATTTTGATTAAAAGCTAGAATAGATTGAAATTTGGACCACCAAGGAGGAAGGAGGACAAACATGTGGGTTGGTTAGCAGCAGAAAAAGTAGTTGCTATGAATTTGTTGCTGCCTGGAAGGGAATATGGGAAACTAACAGAAGGATTGAGCATTCTAGAGAAGAGTATTTAGCAAATGAAAATGTGGCTATCAGAAGGAGTAGAACAAATGAGTTATACAACAATTATGGTTTAATTTTCCAATTGAGAGTATATGTATTTATCATGTGAATTGTATGAGAAAACAATTTAATTGAGATGTATTTGAGTTGAATTAAATAAAATTCAAGTTTGTGCAATCTTTATTTTCTTAGTTGTTGAATTCAATCTAAGTCTGCCTATGAGAAGTGTTTTTTTATTTGGGTTGGCTTGCAGAGAGGAGTTTGTCTCTTACATCATATTTTGTATCACAAAGCACTGATGATATGTGTATATTTTCTTCACAATGAAGAGAGAGAGAGAGAGAGAGAGAGAATTAATGAATGATTAGGTTTGTTTTATAGATTTATTGATATCAATCAACGATTGAGATCTGAAGAGAGATTGAGCAGATTAATGGATGAAAATCCATGAGAGAAATTGATGAATAGTTAACCAACTACATGATTTTAGTGAATTAAGTGTAAGGAGTGAAGTGGGTTGATTAATTAGAGTGGAAGTGATTGTGAGTTAGACATGATTGGTTAATCAGATGGCTAAATTGATTGATAAGTGATTTGAAAGTGAGTGGGAGTTGACTGGTGAGGTGGAAATGCACGAGTAATTAATAAATAATTTAATTAATTAATTATTAATTTCATGTGCAAATAGGGAAATAAATAAAATAATCAATTTTATTTATTTTAAAAGAGGACAATATTAAGAGGAATAATTAAAATAACTAAATAATTAAAAACATTCATTTAATTTGAGAAGTGGGAAATAGGAAATGAATTAAATAATAATGAATTATTTAATTAAACTTAGGAAAGATTAATAATTAGTAAACCAATTAAATAATATTAATTATTTAATCAATATAGAGGAAACGTGATGAAATAGATAATTTAAATGTTGAAGATAAATTGATGATGCCCAATTATGGAAAAAATTATGATGTTTTGGTAAAAATATGTTAGTCAGATTTAGGTGTCTACAACACCCTTGATAACATCTTCCAATCAACAAGCCAATCTTATAAATGATTGGGGTTCTCTTAATTTTGTATCATCATGTAATGAGGAATATACAATAAAAGATAATGTTCATGCTACCTCTTCTTTGACCATAGATCCTAATATACATAATAATCCACCTTTTGGATTCTCATTTGAACAAAAAATCTAATGAAGATGTTAATTCTTATGGCTTTAGGACTAATCTTGGTACTTAATGTAATGTATCTTAATCTCAAAAAGGCTATTAGCTAGGATAGTATTAGCTAGAAATAGAGAATTTAGGTTTGAAATAAGGCATATTAGGATTTATCAAACTAACAATAAAAAAAAATGTTTTAGGTTATTATTATGCAATTAATAATGATAGATTTAATATTATTCTACCCTGAATTGATATACATTGGTTTCTTAGACACTCCCCCTTTGGATACCCCTACTAACAATGAAGCTCTTAAAAACTATTTATAATTTTATGATAATTTGGCTATGTTGTTACAAGAGTTTCACCCTTGGTCTCCTTGTGATGTGCAATGTGGTGCTTGGGTTCGTGACATGGCTTAACTTCCTCCTGTGGATCTTGGATCTTATATAAATCTATCGGTTCTATCAGACATTAATAGGTTGATCTTTTGGTGCAACAGCGGTCTCCTGTGCAACAATCGGTATCAAAGTCGAGGTCACAAGTTCAAACCCCTCACTTGCGTTGGGGGGATTGTTGCAAGAGTTTCACCCTTGGTCTCCTTGTGTTGTGCAATGTGGCACTTAGGTTCGTGACATGGCTTAACCATCTCCTGCGGATCTTGGATCTTGTATAAATTTGGTAGTTGTATCGAGTATTAACAGGTTGATCTTTTAGTGCAACAACAACCGCCTGTGCAACATATGTTTCATAATGATAGAGGCTTCCCACATAGTTTTCAAAATTCTTCATATTTTTAGGAAGATACCCCTTCATTAGGAAATCACCTTGATGCTATACCACTCAAACCTTCAGTGAAGGTAGAAACACACTTACTATTGGTGATAACTTAGATGTTGAGATAGATAAAAATGAAAAAGTGAAAATTTTAAAGTGGGATATTATTTGAATAGGTGTAAATAACATAATATGTCCACATTGTTCAAATATTTTGGTAATATATTTACATATTCATACCAAGATATGTCAGGAATATCTAAAGATATTGTTATGCATAACATTTTTCTAGAGCCAAATGCTAAAATATTTAAGCAAAAAAATAGAAGAATACATCTAAAGGTTTCTTTTATGATTAAAGATGAAATTATAAAGATGTTGAAGGTGGGATTTATTAGACCAATTGATTATTCTCCATGGATTTCTAATATGGTGCTTGTGGTCAAACTTAATGGTTGTATTCACATATGTACTATTATAGAGACCTAAACAAAATCATCTCCCAAGAATGACTTATCATTGCCCAAGATTGATATTATTATAGATTTATATTTGTACCTAATATTTTATCATTCATGGATAGATTTTCAAGCCACAATCAAATTTTTATCAACCCCAAAAACCAACATAAGCCTTATTTTGCCACTCTTTTAGCATCATTTTTCTATATTGTCATGTATTTTGTTTTGAAAATTTATGGTGCCACCTATCAAAGGGATATGAAGTTAATCTTTCATGATTTGATGTAGAATATTCTCAAATATTATAGGAATATGATATTCTGAAAAAATATAAGAAAATGACCCACCCTACCCAAGACTTGAGAATAAATTTTTAATGCTTATGATAATAAAAAAAAATTGAATCCTAAGAAATGTGTGTTTGGAGCAAACAATGGTCACTTTTTAGGCTATATTATATCTAAGATGTTGAGCTTGATACTAAAAAGATAGATGGTATTTTTAGCATGCTTCCACACAAGAATATCTTACTTCATATCCTGTAAGGAAAAACTCAAGATGTATAAAGATTAATTATCTAATTAGTTGATCACACTCTAACCTAAGTTACAAAATTTTTGAAGAAAGATTTTAAATTTCAATGGAATGAATAATGAAAAAAATACTTTAAAAACATGAAACATTATTTGATGAAGCCACTAGTGCTCATGCTTATCAATCATGGTAAACAATTACTACTATATATCTATTGCTTAGTTTTTTATTGGAGGTTTATTGGTACAAAACCATGTGAATGGAAAATAACTCACTATTTATTACATTAGTCCCAACCTATTATATTATGAGACAAAATACACTCCTATAAAAACTATGCTTAGTTGTGGTATTTTCCTAAAAAAAAAAATTATATTATTCACATTGATTATAAAATAAGATCCTTTAAAAGACACTTTTTAAGGATAGTCTTTTGGTTTGAGTTGCATAATGGGTCATGCAACTTCCAAATTTTTATCTTAATATTTCTTAAAAATATATTAAAGGGAAATCATGTGTTGACTAATAAGCTACATGCATCTTCCTTGCAAAGTGGTGCAGGTGCACCTAAGCATGATCATGCCTCCAAGAGGCAACTGTAGGATTTTGATTTAGAGTTGATAATATAATGTTGTAATAAGGTATAAATGACCATAATAGACTTGTTTTATTTCATTCATATCATTTTGGATTCATTGGCATTAAGTGTTAAAAAGTTGCAAAATTGAAAAGTTGTCATAGCAATATTGACAAAAATGCAAAAAAATGACAAATAGGGGAATATGAAGGGACAAAGTAGTTAAAGAGACAGTTTTAGGTGGTTTTTTTTGTTATTTAAGGCATGATGTAACCTCATTTACTTCGAGGAAGGTTGGGAGTTGATGTATGAATAAGAAATTTAATGAAATTCCCAAATTTAGTGTAATTTTCCTGCAATTTCTAAGTTCTAGGCCATTGAATGGCCACACTTTGTGAAAATATTCTTTCCTCATCCATTATTAATTGAATCCCTGTGAGTCTACTTGAATTTTTATTTTTTTTTCATTTAAAATCATCAAGATATGTGAAAGATATGAGCATTTTATCAAGGCGGGTAAAACCTTGATTTAGGGTATGTAGAGAATAATAAAAATCATGTTTCTTTGGATTCCACCGTGGAAACCTTCTGGAATTTGGTGAGAAGCATGTTTGATAAGTATTTTAAAATTACCCAAAGTTCTAGAGTGCGAGAATAAATTCTTGGGTCGAATTCATGATCCCTAGGTCTGGAAAAAGTGAAAAAGACTGGTAAAACCAGTATATTGTGTTGTTTAAAGAGTTTTTTTTATGGGTTTTGAGTCCTTCTTAAGTGAGGTTGTTTTAAAAAGGTGTGTAGGTGTTTTTGAATCCATTTCTTGATTTTTTTGGGGGGTTTGATGAGTTTTTTGAGATACTTGTTTATGTTTCCTTAAAAGGCTTAATTGTTGATTTGAGACAGTCTATTGTGTAAGTGCTCAAGTTTGAATTGTTTAAGTTTGGAATTGGTTTTGAGTGAGTTGTTTTTATGTTGTCTAAGGTTTTTTAAGGAATCTAAAAGAATTTATGCCTTATTTTCAATTTGAGTGTCATGAAACAAGGGTTTTTGTGAAGAGAGTTGAGTCTTAGTTACAAGGACAAGTCAAAATTTGGTTGAGTTAAGATTGGTTTTGCTCCTACATTACATCAAAGTGGTATCAGAGCATAGAAGGTGTTGGGTGGAGATTTGGTTTGTGGTTTTGTGGTTTGTGTGTAGGTTGAGAAGATAACCCGGTTGTTTCCAAGAGAACACGGAGAAAGTAGAGAGAAGTGGAAGCAAGGAGAGACTTGCTTGTGAAGATGGATTTGTTGGAGAGGCATTTGTAGGCAGCAGAGTTGCAGAAGAAAGAAGAAAAAGAGAGGCAAGAGAAGATTGAAAAAGAGATAGCAACATTGAAGCAAGAGATGAGAAGATTGGATGCAGAGTTCAGTGATTTTTATGTAGATTCCATGATGAAGATAGAATAGTTGTATAGATAAGCATTTAGTTGGAACTTGACCATTAAAAAGAAAGTGGTGTGGCGCATCAAAAGGATAGCAAAAAGAAGAAGAAGACAAATGAAGGTGATAGAAGAAGAAGCATTTGAAGATGCTAAAGAAGAATTCAAGGATGAAAGCAAATGTATTGTAGACATTCCCAAGCATGCAGATGAAGGAGAAATAGAGATAAAGAATCTGACTTCAGAGGAAGAAGATATTGAGTTGGTGTCAAGATTGGATGAAGAAATGATCAAAGATGAATTGATCTTGGAGATTTCCAAAGAGTTGAAGGCAGATGGAGGTATTGTGATAGAGTTAATGTATCATTTCTTCATTGTGATAATGTTTTGGATAGGGAACCATTTGAAGATTAAGGTGTAGTAGATTGAAGGACAAAAGGGGATTGGAACATTTCAGGGCATGAATAAGCAGATTCATAGAGATAGGACAAGATGGAAGCATGTTAGCATTGACCAACTCAAACCAAAGGTAAAGATGAAGGTTGTAGGGAAAAGAGACTACAAGGAGGGGAATATGATGATCCAATCCAAGAGGACTTGGAATTCTTTTTGGCCAGGAGAATGGTGTAGGTGCACCCAAGCATGATCATGCCTCCAAGAGGCAACTGTAGGATTTTGATTTAGAGTTGATAATATAATTTTGTCATAAGGTATAAATTCCATAATAGACTTGTTTTAGGTCATTCATAGCATTTTGGAGTCATTGGCATTAAGTGTTAAAAAGTTGCAAAATTGAAAAGTTGCCATAGCAATATTGAAAAAAATGCAAAAAAATGACAAATAGGGGAATATGAAGGGGAAAAGTAGTTAAAGAGATAGTTTTAAGTGGTTTTTTTGGTTATTTAAGGAATTATTTAACCTCTTTTACTTCGAGGAAGGTTGGGAGTTGATGTATGAATAAGAAATTTAGTGAAATTCCCAAATTTACTGTAATTTACAAGTGCACCCAAGCATGATCATGCCTCTAAGAGGCAACTGTAGGATTTTTATTTAGAGTTGATAATATAATGTTTTCATAAGGTATAAATGACCATAATAGAATTGTTTTAGGTCATTCATAGCATTTTGGAGTCATTGGTATTAAGTGTTAAAAAGTTGCAAAATTGAAAAGTTGTCATAGCAATATTGACAAAAATGCAAAAAAATGACAAATAGGGGGATATGAAGGGACAAAGTAGTTAAAGAGACAGTTTTAGGCAGTTTTTTTGGTTATTTAAGGCATGATGTAACCTCATTTACTTTGAGTAAGGTTAGGAGTTGATGTATGAATAAGAAATTTAATGAAATTCCTAGATTTACTGTAATTTTCTTGCAATTTTTGAGTTCTAGGCCATTGAACGGCCACATTTTGTGAAAATATCCTTTCCTCCTCCATTTTTAATTGAATCCCTATGAGTCTAATTTAATCGCATTTTATCAAAGGCAAGTAAAACCCTAATTTAGGGTATGTAGAGAATAATAAAAATCATGTTTCTTTTGATTCCACAGTGAAAACCTTCTGGAATTTGGTGAGAAGCGTGTTTGATAAGTATTTTAATAGTTTCAAAATTTGTAGAGTGTGAGAGTAAAGTCTTGGGTCGAATTCATGATGCCCTAGGTCTAGAAAAAGTGAAAAAGACTAGTAAAACCAGTATACTGTGTTGTTTAAAGAGTTTTTTTATGGGTTTTGAGTCCTTCTTAATTGAGGTTTTTTTAAAAAGGTGTGTAGGTGTTTTTGAATCCATTTCTTGTTTTTTTTTGGTGGTTTGATGATTTTTTGGAGATACTTGTTTATGTGGCCTTAAAAGGCCTAATTGCTTATTTGAGACAGTATATTGTGTAAGTGCTCCAGTTTGAATTGTTTAAGTTTGGAATTGGTTGTGAGTCAAAAAAAATTTATGTTGTCTAAGGTGTTTTAAGGAATCTACAAGAAGTTATGCCTTATTCTCAGTTTGAGTGTCATGAAACAAGGGTTTTTGTGAAGAGAGGTGAGTCCTAGTTACAAGGACAAGTCAGAATTTGGTTGAGTTAAGATTGGTTTTGCTCTTGCATTCCATTACACAACTTAGACTCTGAAATGTCTTCATGTCTTTAATAATGCAATCCATTCTTATTTATCATGTCTTAGCTTGTAAACCCCACATACCAAGTTAGAAATAATTTCTATTATGAATAACCCTTAATAGAAACTTTTATTGTGTTCCTTGAATATAAAATAATTAATTATCTCTACTATAAGCGCAGCAAATGTGTACCTCAAAAATTTCCAAATTCCTTGAAGCATATAAGAATAAATGGAGACAAATTGCATGGAAAAATAATCATAAGTCTTATATTGATTTACCAAATAGATATTACAATACCAATCACATAAATTAAATTGAGAATCAAACATGCTCATATTTTGAATAATATTGTACATTGATATTGTATTATAAACCCCACACTAATTTATAGTGAAACAAATTGCATAATAGAATAATATAATAGGAAATATTTTTAAAATATGTGAAAATAATTTATCAATTTAAGGGGGCAGCCTCCCAATCCACTTTGAGTGAGATACCTTCAATAGTCTTCAATAATAACATAATACTCAACATGATCATAATTACTAGCCCCTAACTCTTATGTATACCTAATTATTCCTTGAATACTATCCATACTAACTTAGATACTTAACTATAACCCCTAAGATGACCTAAATACCTATATATTATTACAATAATGATTATGTAACTTATTTAAGAGTTAAGGTAGTCATGAGCCAACTAATTATAACCCAATACAAATTGTAGGGTTAGGGGCATAACATTCCCCCTCTTTACAAAAGAATTGTCATAAATACTAATTAATTATGGATGCTCTTACATAAAATCTCTATCTTCTTGTGTGACAACTTTAAATAGAAACTTAAAACATACTTTGGGATTTTCCTTGTTCTTGGCTTCTTCATGTGTGTTTGGAAAATTAACTTTAGCTCAAAGATGTGTCTTCCCTTTGCATCCATTTTAAGTAGCACTATGTTGGAATTTATATTGATCCACTTGCCTCTTCATTATTTTTTATTTATTTTCCTTGTTCTCCTTCAAACTATAGGATAACTCTATTGAACATGGGTTATCATTGATGTAAAATTTATGTCAAAGGATTGTTGTTGACAGTGGCTATGAAAGGGTGTCAAGGCTGTCAAATGAGAAGGTTGTCAAAGATGAAAGAGATTGAAGGAGTACTAGAATTTTCATTTGACTTAAAGTTTCAGAAGCATGTTGTTTATTAGTATGTAGATTGTCTAATCGATCATATCTTATATCAAGTAATGTGGATCAATTTGTGTTGAGGCATGACTTCCTTCAGATAGTTATTGTATTTATTATACCATGTTGAGTATGCAGTTAACATGAGTGTGTGGTCTAGAAGGACATCTTTTGGGTAGAGAGATTTCTAATTATTCTTAGAATTTCTTTCATAAATGCAGTGTTGCTCTATGGTTTATAAGGAGAGTGTATCTATACTAATTCTATCAGTTTCCAAAGGTGAGGCTCAATATGCAATAATTTTGAAGTGTTAGAAGATCTATCAAGCTATTCAAAGTTGAGGCATGTACGGTAATGGCTGGTAGCGTCCAGAATTCAAATCTTGTGTGTAGAGTGAGGATGGGACCTATTTAAGGTTATTGTGGTAGCGCAAAGGTGTCAAGTTCTTTTGGTGGCAAGAAATTTAAGTTTGGACCGTTGTATTACATGTTTCATGTAATTTGAATTTAGATCCACCTTATGTTATTCAGGTTTTGTTCATATCCCTAACTGACATGGAAGAGTGTTAATGTAGTGTCATGTATATATTTCAAATGTTCAGATGTATTATAAGTTGTGATGAATAGGTGTAATAAATGGAAGGTATGTAAGTAAATGAGTTACATGTTTTGGCAGTGAGTACAAAAGTGTGAAGAAAAGAGGAAGTGGCAGTATTAGAAGGTCATTCTCAGTGTGGGAGAGTGTCAGTTGTATCTTTGGTGCATATCAAAGTTAAATTTCAAATCCTCCATTATTTTTGTAATCTAGTAGGATTGGTGTTCTACTTGTATTGCTTCAATGGGGATTGGTATCTCTTTCTGGTGGGGATCGTTGTCTCCAGTAGGTTGGTTCCTAGAGATTCATTTGGGGATTGGTGTCTCTGATAGGTTGGTGCCTACATCACATTGTAAAATTCACTTATTATATTCATGCTTGTGAGATTTCTCACAATGGTTTTTCCCATCTTGGGCTTCCATGTACATCTAATGTTTTGTGTTATCTTGTGTTGTGTTTTGAATAATTACTTGTGTGGTTCATTTCTCTTCACATTGAAAATATATATAATAGTTATAAAAGTAAAGTTTTTTGGAACTTTTTTGATCTACTAACTCACTCCCCCTCTCAGTAGATTGTGTGCCCTTCAGTTGGTATCAGAGCCAAGTTCCTTTGAAGAAGTCTAATAGCTTAAGGTAGATCCAAGATGGCACAAGAAAGTTCATCTGGAAAAAAAGTACCAATTTTTTATGGATCCAATTTTGCATTTTCAAAAGTTAGGATGGAGTCCTATTGGTTGGATTTAGGGATGGACATTTGGATGTTAGTTGTAGAAGGATATGATCCTCTTGAAAATATCTCTCCTAGAGATTAGGCTAGAAAGAGGGCTCTTGAACTCAATGCTAAGGAAAATAATGCTCTTTTATGTGGACTGACTAATTCTAAATTTATGAAAGTAATGCAGTGCAAAACAACAAAGGAAAATTGGGACAAACTTGAAGCAATCTATGAAGGTGATACAAAGTCAAAGAGACAAATTTGTAGACTTACAAAGCTCGGTTTGAAGGTTTGAAGATGAAAGAAGATGAGAATATTGCTACATTCATGCCCAGGGTTGATGTAGTTTTCAACCATATCTGAGATCTTGGTGAAAGCTTGGAAGAGAGGATTTTTGTGAAGAAGGCACTCAGATCTATCCCTAGAAGGTTTGATCCTGAAATTTTTTCTATTAAAGAAGCTAAATATTTGAATGCTTTAAAGTTGATTGAATTGCATGGAACATTAACTGCATTTGAAATGAGATTTGAAAGTGAATATTATATAAGGAAAGAGGCTACTTTCAAAGTGTCCAAGGAGCAGATTGATGAAGATTATAATTGTGGATCAGATTTGAAGGAAGAAAATTTTGTTAGGAATCTACAAAGAGGTTCTACTAAGTACAAAGGTAAAATACCTTTCAATTTTTTCAATTATGGAGAAGTAGGACATTTTATGGCTAAGTGTCCCCATAAGAATACTAACAATGCTAAGAAAAAGAATGGAAATAAATCTTCTCAGAGAAGATTCAGAGGTCAGAGAAAACATAGAGTTTCTACACTAATGAGGAAGAAGACAACTCCACTGAAGAAGAAGATGAAGATGAATCTAGAAATGTCAAAGAAAAAGTTGTGTTCATGGCTTTTGAAACTGCTGAAAGAGATGTTGAAATGGGTTTTGGAGACAATGCAGAAGAAATGGACCTTATGGAGAAATTTTTGTGGGCCGAAAAAGAAATAAAAAAAAGCTCAAGGATAGAATTGTAGAAGTAAGAACCAAAGAAAGAGTATCAAAAGAGTTGAAGATTATAGAAAAGATGATTGTTGATTTGAAGACCTAGGCAGAAAAAGAAAAAAAAGTAGAAGAAGTTCTGAAAAAAAAATTACTATCAAGAGACAAAGATTATGAGAAGCTTGAAATAGAAATTGTGGCAACCAAAAAAGAACTTGAGAAAGTAAATTAGCAGTTACAATTGAAATTCAATAAAAGTATTGAAACCCTAGATCAGATATTAGAAAGTCAAAAAGTTTCACATGGAAAAACCAATGTAGGTTTTGATGATCAAAAGAAGAAGGTTACAGAACAGTCAGAGAAGACTACTAAGTTCAGAAGTAACAAGTTTTGAAAGTTTAAAGTTAGAAAAGACCATAGAAAGTGATGGAAGTATGACTCATAATGATGGCTTTACTCAAGTATAGAAAAAAAAAAAAAGATCTAAAAGACAAGGATACAATACCAGGTCAAATTTTATTTTATTTGGTTATTGTTTTAATTGTAATGATTATGGGCATAAGGTTGTGAATTCTTGAAGAGTTTTGGTAAGAAGAAATAATTTTGTCAATAATAATGCATTTGCACCTCTGTACAATTTTAATATCATCTATTTCATGTGCAAAAATTTTGGACAATTTGCAAGGAATTGCAAAAGTAATTTTGTGAGTTCTTTGTTATCGAAAAATGGTAGAGTGATGTTTCGAAAAAGGTCAAGAAGAATATTCTTGAAGAAAAGAAGTCAAAAAATTCAATGATTTCTCAAACTACACTTCATGCTCAGAAGGAGAAGAACCTATGGATTATTGACAATGGTTTCTCTAGTCATATGACTGGAGATAAAAGTTAGTTCATGAATTTCAATAAATTTGAAGGTGGTTCCATTACCCTTGGAAACAATTCAATTGCAAAAAAAATTGGTAAGGGTACTTTAAGTCTTGATGGTGGTAAAACAAAGACACATGTTGTATTGTTTGTTGAAGGCTTAAAGCATAATTTGTTCAGTGTTAGTCAGATGTGTGATAAAGGCTACAAGTTATCCTTTAGTGTTGAAGGTTGTGAAATCAAAGAATCAAGTACCAGTGAGTTGATTGTGGAAGGAAGTAGGATAGATAGTGATATTTATCATCTTAGTGAGTTGAATGGATAGAGTTATCTCACTACATAGAATGTGATGAATGTTGGCTTTGGAACAGAAGGTTAGGACACATGAATTTTGATGATACTATAAAGACTAGTTCAAAAGGGTTGGTCCAAGATATTCCAAAGATTAAGAAACCTCAATCAATCAGTTGCAAGCCATGCTATGAAGGGAAGTAGACAAGAAGAAAATATCCTACTAAGGAGTATTCCACATCAAAACCATTAGATTTGGTACATATAGATCTATGCAGACCAATGAGAACTAAGATTCTACAAGGAGACAAGTATTTTATGATGTTGATTAATGACTATACTAGGATTACTTGAATAACATTTCTGAAAGAGAAGTCAAAGGCTTTTGAAAAGTTCAAGGAATTCAAGGAATTACTATAAAATGAAACCAAAAGGACAATCAAAGGTCTGAGATCAAACAAAGGTGGAGAATTTATTGCTAAGAAGTATGATAGATTATGTGAAGATCATGGGATCCGAAGGCAATTCTCTTCCCCTAGAACTCCGCAACAAAATGGAGTTGTAGAAATAAAGAACCTTACTATACAAGAGATGGCAAGATCTATGCTATGTCAAGAAAATCTACCAGATATGTATTAGAGAGAAGCTACATAGATAGCTATGTATATTCTGAACATAGTTCAAGTCAGGCGTAAGACAAAGAAGACCCCATATGAGTTATAGTTCAGGTTAGGTGTAAGAAAAAGAAGACTCCATATGAGTTATGGAAAGGAAGACTGACATCAGTAAGGCACCTTAGAATAAATGGAAGCAAGTGCTACATCAAGAGATAAATAAAATCTAGGTAAATTTGATTCCATATCAGATGAAGGAATTTTTCTTGGTTATTACTTAAGAAGTAAAGCTTACAGATGGTATAACAAAATATTGAAGAACATAGTTGAAAGCACAAACATGAAGGTTGATGAGACTATTCAGTCTACTAGCATTCCAAAAGTAGAATATGATGAATCAATTCATAGCAGTATTGAAGACTCAAAAGAAGTTGTTCCAAAAGCTCCATTAAAGTATGTTCAAAAAAATATCTTTGTAGATCATATCATAGGTGACATAGATAGTGGGGTTCAAACCTAGAAGAGATTGTAAATATCAGGTGAACAAGTACATTTTTCTTTACTATCAAAAATAGAACCTAAGTTACACAAAGAAACAAGCAAATAACAAGGATGGATAGAATCATGGAGGAAGAACTTAATCAGATCATGAAGAATGAAACTTCGGAACTTCTCCCAAAACCTAAAAAAAAATGTGATTGGAACAAAGTGGGTTTTAGAAACAAGTTGAATAAAGAAGGTGAAGTGGTCTGGAACAAAGCAAGACTTGTGGGTAAAGGGTATGCTCAAGTTGAAGGTATAGACTTTGAGGAAAAAATTGCTCTGATGGTAAGATTGGAGGCAATCAAGATGTTCTTAGCTCTTTTAGCATTCAATAATTTCAATGTGTATCAAATGGATGTGAATCCAGAATTCTTGAATTGACAGCTTGAAGAATAGGTTTATATTGATCAACTAAAAGGATTGCAATGTACTAACAATCCAAATTATGTTTGCAGATTGAAGAAGGATTTGTATGGACTCAAGCAAGCTCCTATAGCTTGGTATTCAAGGTTGAATGGATACTTGCAATAGCAACGATTTCGAAGAGGCTGTGAAAATAGTAATATGTACATAAAAACATAAGGATAACAAATGCTAATAGTTGTGGTTTATGTTGATGATATCATTTTTGGAGATATCAGTGAAGAAATGTGCATTAACTTTCAAAAGGCTATGTAGAATGAATTTGAGATGTCTATGTTGGGAGAATTATCTTTCTTCTTAGGGTTGTAGATTTTACAATCAAACAAAGGGATTTTTATTTCACAGCAAAAATACATAAAGGAGATGTTACGCAAGTTAAGAATGGAATATTGCAAACTAGTTGCAACACCTATGGTTACCAAATGTAAGTTAAGTAAAGACAATGAATCTACTTCGGCAAATCAAACTTTGAATAGGTCCATGATTGGTAGTTTTTTGTATGTGACAACATCTAGACCAGATATTATGCAAGCAATTGGAATGGTTTCCAGATTTCAAATAGAACCTAAAGAGACTCATGTTAAGACAGTAAAAAGGATATTCAAGTATTTGAAGGTTACTAAAGATTTTGGTCTGTGGTATCCAAAGAGTGAAAATTTTGTTGACTACATATACAGATGCAGATTGGGAAAGATGTGTGGATGAACAAAAAAGCACAAGTGGTGGTGCATTCTTTCTTGGAGATATTTTGGTGTCATGGTTGAGTAAGAAGCAGGAATCAAATTCTTTATCTACAACAGAAACAGAATACATTATTACAGCATCATGTTGCACTCAGGTGCTTTGGATGAAGTAGAATTTGAAGGAAAGGAGATTGAATTTGAAGATACTATCACTATTCTTCATGATAACACCAGTGCAATAAACATTTCAAAGAATCTGGTGATGCACTCAAGAATAAAACACATTGCAATCAAATATCATTTCTTGAGGGAGAAGGTTACAGGGAAGGAAGTAAGATTGGAATATGTGGACACAAATGATAAAGTTTTAGATCTATTCACAAAGCCACTTCCTAAGGATACATTTGAGTTTCTTTGATAGAAGTTGGGAGTTTTTTCTCCCTCCTCTTGAATCAAGAGGAAGTATAGGGTGAGGAGGAGCTTGGTCTCCCTGCTGCAAGAAGGGTTAGTGCTCTTACGAAAAAAAAATTAGAGGTAGTGAAGCATGGAATCAGGGGGAGTCTATCTGCGAAACAGATTTTTGGATGGTACAATATATTGGTAGTATGTGGTTGTCAAAACAAATGATGTTGACCCTTTTCCATTGATGTCAAAGGGGGAGAAAGTGGGCTCAAAATGTTGAACTGAGGAGATGTTGAACTAAGGAAAGAGTGACCTTAGAATGTTGAATATTCTTAGGGGGATTAAATGCTACAACCAATAAATCATTCATACATATCATTCAAATGTGTTTGGTGGCCCCAACATTTTTTTTTTTTCCATCAATGACAAAGGGGGGGATCATTGAACATAGGTTGTCATTGATTTCAAATTGATGTTAAAGGATTATTGCTCACAGTGGTTATCAATGGGTGTCAAGGTTGTCAAATGAGAAGGTTGTTAAAGATGAAAGAGATTGTAGGAGTACTAGAATTTTCATTTGACTTAAGGTTTTGGAGGCATGTTGTTTATCAGTGTGTATATTGTCTAATTGATCATAACCTATATCAAGTAACATGGATCAAGTTGTTTTGAGGAATGTCTACCTTCAGATAGTTAGTTTATTTATTATACCATGCTAGGTATGTAGTCAACATGAGTGTGGTGGTCCAGAAGGACATATCTTGGGCAGAGAGATTTCTAAATATGCTCGGAATTTCTTTTAGAAATGTAGTGTTACTCTACGGTTTGGAAGGAGAGTGTATCTACACTAGTCTATCAGTTTCTTGAGTTTTCAAAGGTGAGGCTCAGTGTGCAAGAAGTTTGAAGTGTCAGAAGATCTATCAAGCTATTCAAAGTTTGAGGCATGTGTGGTAATGACTAGTAGTGTGCGCAATTCAAATCTTCGTGTGGAGTGAGGATAGGACTTGTTTAAGGTTCCTGTGGTGGTGCAAGGCATCAAGTTATTTTGTTGATAATAAATTTGTGTTTGGACCGTTGTATTACATGTTTCATGTAATTTGAATTTAGGTCCACCTTATATCATCTAGGTTTTTTGCGGATCCCTGGCTGACATGGAAGAGTGTTAATGTAGTGTAATGTATATATTTCAAATATTTAGATGCATTGTAAGTTGTGATCAATAAGTGTAATGAAAGGAAGGTATGTAATAAAATGGGTTACATGTTTTGGTAGTGAGTACAAAAGTGTGAAGAAAAGAGGAAGCACCAATATCAAGTCATTCTTAGTGTGGGAGAGCGTCAATTGTGTCTCTAGTGCATATTAGAGTTAAATTTCAAATCTGCCATTATTTTGTAATCCAGTGTACTAGAACTAGTGTTCTACTTGTTGATTGTTCCAATAGGGATTGGTGTCTCTTTTTGGTGGGGATTTTTCTCCAGTAGGTTGGTTCCTACATATTCATTTTGGGATTGGTGTCTCTAGTAGGTTGGTGCCTACATCACATTGCAAAATTCACTTATTATATTCCTGCTTGTGAGATTTATCGCCATGGTTTTTCCCATCTTGGGTTTCCACATACATTTGGTGTTGTGTGTTATCTTGTGTTGTGTTTTGAATAAATTCTTGTGTGGTTCAATGATCTTCATGTTGAAAATTTATATAATAGTTGTAAAATTAAAGGTTTCTATAATTGTTTTGATCTACTAATTCACCCCCCCCCCCTCTTAGTAGATTGTGTGCCCTTCAAACTCTTTCCAATGAATGTATTCTTCCATTTATCTAATCATTTGGTGTGCCTTTGAGGAAGATTTGAATGGTGGTAGATACTAACCTAGACTTGATTGAATTGCTTGACCAAAATCCCTTCGAGAAGATAATCATTTTTTTTATTTATCTAAGTAGTGAAAATGCATGGCAATATTTTGTCAATTCTAGTCCTTTTTTCTCTTCTTCTCTCTCATCTCATTCTTCTTCTTATTCTCCTTCTCCTTCTACTACTTGTTCTTGTTCCTTATCTTGTTCATCTACTTATTCTTATTCATTTCCTTGTTCTTGTTCTTCTTCCTCTTTTTCTTCTTTTTCTTCTTCTCCTTCTTATTTTACTTCTAATACTACTTCTTACTCTTTGTTTTCTTCTCCTCCTTCTTCCTTTATTGCTATTATTGTTATTTATGTTGCTACTACTACTGCTACTACTACTACTATTACTTATATATTCTTCATTTTTAATAGATTCTAAAATCTCATATTTGTGATAACCATTTAATTAATAGAGTATAGATCCATCTTGAGATCTAATTCAAATCCACAAGCATCATGTCCCTTAGAATAACATCTTTCTCCCAATTTCTATTATGTGAATATAATCTCTTGGATTTCATAATACTTACAAGGGAATTCATTTTCCTTGATAATGCAATGATATTTACTCTCAAGGATTTCATCTCTGTATTAAACTATGATATACATTCCTTAACCTTGGTTTTTGCATCCTTCAAATCTTAGAATCAATATTTTTAATTTATGTATCATCCTTTCCTAGAGATTTTCTAGGTGTGATAGTATTCATTTTTCCTCTTGTGGAAGACCCCACCATTATGCAACAAAATAGTTTGCAATAAGTGACACAAAACAACTCAAATTAATTGAATTTTGATTGTAACTTGCCATGGCCCAAATATCACTCCCCAAAAACAAACTCCAAAAAATTCTCTAATATGTAGCCTTGAAAGTGAATCTAGTGGAAATCCTAATTCTTAAATAAATTCTTTTTATCTAATAAAAATTTCCTAAAATCAAGACTGTAGGTGTATAAATTCTCTTTTTAACCCTCCAAGAATTAGGAAATGATTCATTTAATTTTATCATTGGGATTGAAATTAGTGGAAACCCTAATGTAGCATTAAATCTACAATAAATCCTTGAATTATACTCCAATTTCCTTCTAATTTATACTATATTATCTCCAATACGATCTTAAAAAATCCTTTAAAATTTGAGAAAACATTCACCAAAATTTGAGAGATGTGCACTTCCCAAAATGACCTCCAAAATTGAAAAAATAATCTTGTTTCTTACCTTCCAAGTGCCAAGATCATGCTTTTCTACCACTTGTAATGAAACAAATTGACAATAGAATAATATAATAATAAATATGTTACAAATGCTTTATAATAATTTTCCACTAGGATGGGAAACCTCCTAATCCACTTTGATGGGATTCTCCAAACTCTTCAATAAGAACATAATACTCAACATGATCATAATAACTAGCCACTAACTCTTATTTATACCTAATTATGCCTTGGTTTCCACCTAGGTTGACTTGGATACTTAACTATCCCCTAAGATGACCTAAATACCTATAAATTATAATAATAATGATTATGTAACTTGTTTAAGGGTTAAGGTAGCCACAAGTTGACTTCTCATAACCCAGTACACACTATATGGTTAGGGTCATAACATAATTACAAATATAGACCCATGAGAAATTCGTAGCAACCCAAAAACCAACCAGAGAACCGCCTTAATGAAACCCAAACATTATAATATATCATAGAATGAAGAACTTAGGTCAATTCTAAATGTGACACATGGCATAAATTGAGCCCCTAATATGAAACTAAAAATAGGTGTAAAGGAATACGCCACAACACCTTTACATTTTCTACATTTTTCCCCCATTCAAGTAAACTAAAATTAACTTTCCAATTTTTAAAAAGAATTCATATCCAACATTTTACCCCTATGATAAATGTGTTTTTCCAACCTAATTTTCACCCTATAGGTGAAAAAAATAACCCTCCAACACTTACCCTTTCAATGGAAATTAAAACTTAGTTCATATTATGCACTCTACCTCTTAGAACTACTTATTGACCTCCCTACAACTAAATTATTTTTTAATAGTTTATAGGTATGCTTTTCTCCTCGTGTTTTATTTATATTCACTTTTTGAAGAGAATACAAACCTCATTTCGGCATCCATAAATATCAAATATAATTGAATTTTCTCAATATAAAGTTCTTAATAATTAAGAGCATTTTTAAAAAGGACACATCATAAAAAAATATACTTGACATCCTCCCTTAGTATCAATGATTTCAATATCTTTTCCATGGCAGAAATAACAATGTGATATTTCCTTTGGTTTGAGTTTACAAAAGTATTAAGCATTGATATTGTCACTTAAGCATTCTAAAGACAAGTCAAGAACATGTGATGAAAGTGTTAGTATTTTTTTCCCTCATGCCTAAATAGACTTTAAACTGGGAGTCTTTGTTATTTTAAGGTCTTATATCAATTATAAGGACTTAGAAAGGCTTGAAATATCTTCAAGGTTTAAAGTTAGCAAAGTGTCTTTTGTTCATGTTATGAAGCTATTGTTTTTTTCTTTCACCTTGAAAGGAGTTGTATTTTTTTCAAAGACTCTAAATCCTTATTATCTCCAAAACAATGTGCATGTTTATGGATGGAAGCCTTTGTAATGAAAATTTTAAGTTTTCTTGAGTAGGTCAACTTGTTTAGGTTTTTGATTGTGTTGATTCACCCCAAGAGTTTCTACATGCTACTATGATAGCCAAAAAAATTATGAGACTGCATAGAGGGATATAAACTCATGAAGATAGTTAAAGGAGTCCTAAAATTCTTGATTTCTTTCCCATGCAAAATCATGCACGTGAAAAACATGAAGAGTGCCAAGTCTTTTTATTTTCACCATTATTTCTTGTCTCAACACCTTGAAGGCACTATTGCAAAACAATTGGATGTGAAAGTGTGCCTGTATGGAAGGGAAAGAAGTTTGTAGAAATTGTAGGGTGTCTGAATGTCATTTTATTCTTTCTGTATGCAAGAACATGCAGGGGCATACACAAAGAATCCAATGGAGGGGACATGTTGCATCTCAGGTTGAAACCCTCTCACTAACAATCATGAGGGAGTGTCATGAGGAGTGTCATGAACAATTTCATTGTAATGATGATCCCACCTTGAGTTTGTTTTAAAGATGTTCGAGAAGGTTTTCATGAGTTATATGAAGTGAAAGGTAGGTTAGAAAGCTTTAGACAATTAGAAAAGAGTTGCATCTTAGGTTGAAACCCTCATTGGGATGTTACGGTACTACACAAATTTAATCTCCTTGGAACCTACATTGAAGTAATTAAAACCCCTCTTCATTAATGGAAACTCAGTCATACAACCTTGAAGAAAATCAAACAAAGACTAGACTGCCATGAGAAGTTAATAACAATAAGGTTTTTTCTTGTTAGTGAGGGTTTGTCTTATTGAAATTTTTACACATTTTCAAATGGGGATATTTTAAAATGTTATTAAAACCTTGTGATAAGAAATATCAAAACCATCTCAAATGCTTTGTTATTTTCTTGGATGAAGGTATTCATAAGTTTTGTTTTGATGGATGATAAGGATGGTATACTATCTTTTGGGGGTGTTTTATTGTCACAATTTTGTTGTCAAGATAGGTAAAGTCCTTATCAATAAGTTAATACCCTAAAAATGATGATAAATATTGATATCACTTATGTGTGATAGAAAGGATAGTGATTATCTTTATCAAAATTTGAAGGATCTTATTGCTAATATGTGGTAGATATTGAGGTTAATGGTATTGTAGTCCATTTTTGTATAACTTCATATTATTTAAATGTTTCATTTAAATAATCATTATTTTGGTCTTAAGTCTAAAAGGGAAAAGGATAAAAGAGGGCTTTAATATTTTACCCAATGTCTTGTTTAAAATTTTCTTTTAAAAGAGTGAAATTAATTCCTTAAGTTCTATTAATTCCACACCAAGATGAAAAGACATGCTTTAATTGCAAAATAAAATAAAATCAAAAGGAAAGAGGAAGATTATTTCTACACCCAGTGAAAAAAGCATATTTTTGCATGAAAAATAAAAGAGAAAAACTCTTGTTTGAGCACCAAGTTCAGAAAAAAAAAAGGAAAATTTGGAAAAAGATTCATGTGGAGAGTACTAGGGCTTTGTCTTTGTTGAAGGAAAATTTTAGTTGAAGAAATTTGCACAATTGTGATGAAGAAGTATATATATAGTTTATCTAAGGAAAAAGGGAAGTTTAAGAGGCACATTCATGAAAGGAAAAAGCATGCAGCTCCTGAGACATCTCCCAAGCTGCTAGATATTGAGTGGTTGAGGAATTTGCATACGATTTCCATGTGTAACCACCAAGTACATCTTTAAAGCTTACCATAGGTTATTAATGTTTTTTCATTTTTTTCAGTTTCTCTAGCCATGATGAGGTCTAAGTATACAATGGTAGTCATTAATAAGAATGCAATGGTTGTGTAGTTTCCCTTTTACTTTCTCCTTGCCTCTTTTTCCAAACCCTACTTTTTGTCAAGGGATATTCTAAGGAAGGTGGATTTATATATTTCTACTTCAATGGAAACTATACAAGGTGGCAGTTCAATGAACAATATCTACTGACTTGAAAGTGCACAATTCAGGAATGATAAAGGGAAGATTGGTGATGGTAAGGTTTTAGGGATGATGTAAAATACAATCATGTCATTGAATGATAAAGACAGTCTAACACTATCAAGAGAAGCAAGGGGAAATGAGGTCATTTGAAATGAAGGTTATTTGTTGAAGGTCAATCAAGTTGCAAGTGTATGAGAGTTAAAAGTGTCTAGAGATCATGATGTTGGGGTAGATTTGAAGAACAATAGAGTCATAGTTACAAGGTCTAGAATATGATAGGTTATATCAAAAGAAAAGCTCATGCACAAATTATAAGGGACAACCACCAAAGGAAACTTCATACCCAGCCCATAATGCACAGTCACAAGCATATTGACCAAGGGTTTTCAAAGGTTTCAAGGTAAGGTCATTATCTCATGCCAAAGAGAGACAGTCCTATACACTTTTCACCAAAAATATGATAGTCATGTAATCCACAAAATTCATGAAGAACAATAAAAGATGTCAAAGGTACAATCCTATAATTATTTCTTACACATTTGAAATATCCTTGAGATAGAGCTTAAGGATAAAACTATGTATCACTTAGGGAGTCAACAAATCATAGTCTTATAGGAACAGGTAAAGTAAATTGTGCATATCAAGTTCAGTAGGCACAAATCAAATAAGGGCATCCTTCAAGACACTAAGGGGCAGCCTTCTCATGAGATGACATTCAATGTTAACTTCAAGGGGAAACAAAACAAATTCAACCACATGTAATGGATAGTTTGCAAGTGAAATACCAAGGAAAATCCATGACATCATAATGAAGACCTTGAGGAGGTGACTTTGATAGTTCAATTATGCAATAAGTAAGGGCAGATTCAATATATGACAGCCACTTTTAAAAGAGGATAGTTGGACAAAGCAAAAAATCATGAAAGAGATCACTATCATGTATGGAAAGTGTAATCTATGGTAAAATTCTAGGTTAATGTAATATAGCATAAAACTAACCCTAAACCAACAATGGAGCACAAATAAGCATAAAAACATGAAAAAAAAAACAACTTCACCATAAAGTCTTCATGCCATCATTGCTTCACCTCCATTGATCTTCTCCATTTTTCTTGAAATGTACTTGATGCCCTCATATTTGAGTGTGCAATAATAGCCTATGACAATGACTATCAAAATATTGAAGATAGTTGTCTCACACTAATAGCATGTACTTGCATTAGCTCAAGATGTAGACTAGATGTTGTAGATGTCTAAGGCATCTAAGATGTAGAAATGACAATGATAGAGGTATTTTATAGAAAAGACAAATTTGAATGAAGAGTTGAGATTCAATGTCAATAAGATGTGTCAATCAAAGGCCAAGAATGAAATTTGTAGTATGAAATAGGGTTAGGGCTAAATTAGGGAAATGATAAGGATGAATGGCTAGGATTGAATTATAAAATAATTCAATCAAGGGTGGAAATTAAATGAGATGTCAATAGATAATATTAACACGGATAATGAGGTTGGCACAAAAAAGTTGTAGGGGGAATGACAATTAAATAAATAAAATTTATTTAATTTAAATGCTTGAAAAACCTTAGTGAATAATTAAATAATTAAGATAATTATTTAATTATAGTTGAAAGTGGTAAATAATTAAATAAATTTAAAATTTATTCAATTATAGAGGAAATAGACTATTAGTGACGTAATTAAATAAAGAGTATTTATTTAATTAATCAAAGAGGAAATAAAAGATAGCAATGAATTAATTAAATAATTAAAATTATTTAATTAATAGAAGATGTAAATGACATTTTTAATTATCAGGAATGAGGGGAGAATTGATGAAGAAATAAAGTTCACAGGCCTAAGACAATTTTTAGTGTCTACATTTTGCCCCTCTTTGATACAATGTAGTTTATCGCGTTGTGTCAAAGAAATTCAGTCAAAAATATGCTCCTGTGTGAATAGGATGAGGAAGGATGACGAGGAGGTAGTAGTATGCCCCCTTGAGAGGACATGTGGGTTCAAAGAACATGAGTGTGCTCTCAAAATAGATGAGAAGACTAGAGGATGAAGGATAGAAGAAATTTTAGCATGAAGGATATCGAAGTTAGTATGGCATCAATAGAGACAACTTAAAGATGAATATTTTGTTATGCAAGGCTTTGCACGAGTCATCATTGAGTGGTAAAATGTGACAAATGGACAACAAACACCATGGTATGATATAGACCAAGGTATGCAAGGTCATCCACTTGCAAAACAGAGAGTCGTAGACAAGGAATATCTTGACTCATACTAAAAGAAAAGTTGCCCCAGTCTTTTTTCCAAGACAATCCACAAACAGCCATTGAAGAAAAGAGTCATGAGACATCCTCACCCTTCTAAATCCTTCATGGGACATCCTCAAGGTAGCTAGTAATGTGACCCACTAACAAATGCAAAAAAATAAGACAAGTCAATCCAACAAAGTCAATAGTCATTCAGATTGTTTGTCAAAATATGATTGTTTGATGTTTAATAGACTAGGTGATTGACAGGTGGATTGTTCAACAATGCCTGGTTTCAACAGAAGAAACATGTTGTATATGACATCAAGTCTGGTTTCAATCATGTGACCACCTGTATAAGGAAAAATGACAAGATTTGATTGATGATAATGTCTGGTTTTATGAAGGATGCATCCTATATAAGACATAAGTTGACTAATTTGATGTTTGAGGTTGAATTGATGTTTGACTGTTTTGACTGTTGACTGAGTTGACTCGAAGATTATTTGGTTTTTTTGTCTTGTTGACTTGTGACCTATTTGTATCCAAATTGACAATGTCCAATTTATTGTGACTGACGTGACAAACCCTAAAGGACTGACCTAGGTGACCTCAGGGGCTCATCAATAGATGGCCTTGCCTACATAACAATGTATAGAGACCTCGTAGTTTGGCATGACTTGACTTTTTTTTATTGACCAAGGACTAAATCATGATTTGACTTTTATTCAAAAAACCCTAAAAGGACTAATCTAATGCCTCGGGGTCCCATCGACAAATGGCCTTGCCTACATTATACACGCAGAGACGTAGTTCGACATGACTATCTTCGACTCTTTTTTTGGGATTTTTGAAAGTTATTTGGATTTTTTTGTGTTTTTGACATGTTTTGATTTTTGTCATTTTTTGGGGATATTTGATTTTTTTGTCTTTTTTGGGAATATTTGATTTTTTTTCCTTTTTTTCGTTTTATGATTTATTTTTATATAATGACCTCTTGAAAACAAGTGTAGGATCCAATGAAGATAGGTCGAGTATTTTCTCCCAATCGAGTATAAGACCAATTTATTAGGAGTGGAACAGGATAGGCGTTATGGAGGGTGAAAAGACACATGATGTCAATTGTTCCAGGTTATGAAGAGGACAACCAAGCATTATTATGGATGATACGGGAAAGGATAATAATGGGAAAGTCAAATTGGAATGATGGTAGATGACGTAGCAAAATTCAACTACACACGATGCCTATTTTGCAGTTTTTCACCATGGCACTTATCCATAACGCCACCAAAGTGGTTTTCACTATTGGACAGATTATTTCTCTTTACTATTTTCTTTGATTTTTTTATTTTTTTTTGGTGTCACCAAGACGCTTGTTTGCCAAGTTTTCATCAAGCCAACAATTTTTTTATATATATTTTTATGGTTATGACAAGAGCTCTTTGAAGCTAAGTCTGTAATCGATAAGTCATGATGATGCATTGATCTTGTTTGGATGACTGTGCTAGACAAAAGGATTTGATCTGAATGTAGAGGGCAAGTGGCGAGTATGGCGAGCAGTAGATGTTGGGGACAAAAGAGGCTTGGTATGGTTACTAATGTGCATACTACGTGGGCCACCAAGCTTTAGACAAAAAGGAGCTTGGGCACCCAATGAGCTAGAGTATGTGAAGGGGTCGTTGTCAAAGGTACATTGAAATACATCACCAATGGAGGTAGGATGATATGACGGGTGTGTGAATATGGACGGATTGAATGGGACATATGGAATGATCAAAAGTAACGAGGATGAAGATGCTAGATCAACAAGGTCTTTGTTTGACTTTTCACTTTGGTAGATGCCCCCGATGATTATGGATAGAGGGACATGATTGGAGATCAACTTTTGCTTATTTTTAACTTTTATTTTGTATTTTTCCAACAACTTTTTTATTTTGGATAGAGGACTTGTCTTGATCTTATTTTCCTTTCATCATGTCTTTTGATTCTTGATCTCCTTTAAAGGTAGCTCTTTCAACAGAGCTTTTCCCTTGTTCTTTTCTTGAGATATAACTTGTTGATCCATGTCTATGATGCAGATGGATGTGAGTGAGATGGGTGAAGTGAATGGAGTGACAAAATTGTTTAGTGGATGGAAGAGAGTGGTGATGCCATCAATGGAGACTTTGGGACTATCCTTTTCGATACTGTTAACGTCAAAGGAAGATTGCACATCCTTAATGACTTGGCAAGGTGGCTTATTAGATCAAATAGTAGGAGATGCATATCCTAGCCTAGGGAAGGTGAGATGGAAGGATGATGGTTGGATATCCTCAGCAGGGTCATGATCAAAAAGTGGATTATCATAGATATCCTAGTCAATCATGGGGTTATCCCGGACATAAAATGTTTGAGTGGAAGTGCATATGGAAAAGGAAGATGTGTCATCAAGATCCCAAAAGGTTTCAATCCAAGCATGGCCATCTAATTGTGTACCTTCTGAAGCAGTCTTGACATAATTATTAGAAGCCTGAACCTTCTTAGTAGCATTAGCTTTGTCGTTTGTCAGTAAATTGTTCATACGATACTCACCACATCCCATGTCATGTACATGGACCTTGGGGTTTGATGGTGTGGCAAATGGAGTGGATGACTTAGTTAATGAAGATGGATCAATGTATTGTGATGAGGTGGAGGATGAAGCTTCCTTATTGACAGGCACTTGGAATTGAGTAGTCTCCCGCAGATTGCTACAATATTAAAAGGGATCGGGATCGCCTGCTACTGTTATTTCAGTTCCTTCATGAGGAAACTTGAGGCATTGATGATATGTGGATGGTATAGCCTTCATGGCATAGATCCATGGCCAGCCAAGGAGGAGGTTAAATGGGAGGTCAAGATCCAAGACTTGGAATGTGGTGTCCATTAGCATAGGTCCAACTCTAATTAGTAGTGTGATAACACCCTTGGAAGAGAATTCTTCATCATCATATGCTTTGATAACAATGATTTTGGTTGTGTCTACACATGCCTCATAGAAGCTTAATTCCTTAACCAATTTGAGGTTACAAATGTTTAACCCTCCTCCACCGTCTATCAATACTCATCTAACTTTGTGTTTTTGGACGAATACCTCAAGATGCAAGGGGTCTTTTTGATTAGCCTTTTGTGTCGAATAGTCTTGGTCGGGGAAAGTGATATGATGGGAGTTAGCCAGGTAGCCCACCATCTCCTAGAATTGATTGACATCAAGGTCAATGGGTACGGTAGTGTCCTATAAGGCTTTGTCGAGAATGGCTCTATGTTCACATGATAGACACAACAACTCAAGGATAGAAAATTGTGTGGGTGTCTTCCCCAAATGGTCAAGTAGGTTTTATTGAGACTGGTTGTGGTTATTTTGAGGGAGCACCTTGTATAGTCACTTTTGTTCGAAAAGTATTGACAGCACATTTTGGTGGTTCTTTTATGGTAATGGTATTGACATGATCATCGGTAGTGCGAATGTGATTGAATATGGTAGTATCATCAAATTTGACATTGGTGTAATTGGAAAAAATGTCGATCTTATTACCCAAATTTGAGTCCTTTCCTTTTCCATGGTCATGTAGAGGATCTATAAATATTTTATGGTAGCTATTACAGGATTATTGTTGTCCATTGACTTCGATAGTGTCATTTTCAATGAGATCTTGGATGATATTCTTTAATTTTTGGTATTGTGAAGTTGTGTGTCCTTTAGCCCAATGATAGTCACAAAGGGCATTATCATCCCACCATGAGGGTTTGAACTTCCTTGAGTCATATTGTTTTGGATTGGGAATGTTATGACAATGTGTTGCAAGATTTGTTTAAAAAAATATTTGATTGGATCCCCTAACGGAGTATATTTATGTCTTGTGGGAAATTTCCTTTGGACTCTTTGTTCTTGTGTGTTTTGGATAGCATTTGTTGTGTTCTCGGGAGAACGAGTTGTGTTTTTGGTTGTATTGGGTCCCCTTAGTGTAATGGTAGGGCTTGTGTACTATCTTGGCATCGACTACTCTGTCATTGGTCACATTCTTGTTGCAGGCCCAATATTTGTTTTTGTCATTGGAAGTGTTTTGGTTAGTCATGTTCTTGTTGAAGGTTTTGATCTCTCCTTTGTCAATAAGTTATTTTTCAAGGATAATGCCTTTCTCTAATAGGTCTACAACTGAGGCACAACATTGCATTCGCAACTCATGTTTCAAGTTTGAATTGAGGTTTTTGTCGAACATGACAATTTTTTTTGTTTTTTGGGTATTTTGACAAGGCATCTACTAGCTAAACCTCTCCATCATTGGAAGAATGTCACAAAGTTTTCACCTTCTTCTTGTGTAGTATGACATAGGGTTGTAATTGATATCTCATTGTCAATGTTGAATGCAAATTGTTCTACAAAATTGTCAACCAAGTCTCCCCATGTTCATATGCCAGTCAATAGGTGTGCAAACAACTCAAGTGCTTGTCATGTAATACTTCGTGGGAATAGTCTCATTAGATACATAGGTTCATATGAAATTTCTACGCAAGTTGTAGAAAACTCTCTCACATGTTTGATAGGATTCCCCTTCCCTCTATATTTAGGAAAGTTAGGCATGACATAGTCATATGGGAAGGGAGGCATGTATAGACTTTTGTAAAATGGATATGGACATAAGTCTTTTGTAGAGTAAGTCTTCTTATTGGATATTTGCATGTTCTCTATTTTTTGTTGCAAGGCAAGCATTTGAGTTGTTAGGACATCCACTTGGGTCAATGATGTGTCTTGTGTATTTTCCATGTTTGCATGTTGTAATCTAATGTTGTGATATGGATTTTGATTGGAAATGTATGTATGTGATGGGTTTTGGTTTTGCATATGATGGATGAAAGATGGTATTTGGTTATGAATGTTTTGGCTAAAGGTTGGAATATGATTCGTGTAAGTGGGATTGGATTGTGGTTTCCATGAACTTGCAAAAGTGTGACCATATAAGTTTTGGTTGCCATGTTGTGTAAAAAGACCTTATGTGTTGTTTGGAGTAGAACCATGGATATTTTTTTGTGCATGCATACTAGGAGTAGGCCCTTGTTGTGATGTGACGATATGTTGAGATTTCCCTATGTTTGGTATAGCATTTGACGTGGGAGTTTTAGGACCATTAACAACAATTTTAGGTCTCTTGCTTTTCTTGTTTAGACCCATGACAAAAGGAGTGGAGGATGATTCCCATTTATATGTGGAAAAAGGATTGAACGATGTGCCAAAGGGTCGTGTCATGTTATGTGTCATTGTTTGGGTACCAAATGGTGATGTATGGATTTTACTTGAATCTTGTGTGGAGCCTCCTAGTGGTATGGAATTATTGACTTGTGGGATGGAGCCACTAGGGGTGTGTGTATTATGTCCTTGGTCTTGTTTGTTTGGAGTAGGAATTGCTTGTAATGTGTTGATTTCAAAACCATGGGGTAGTATGGCTCCTCCATGTAATAATTTAGCTAGGAACATTGGGGGTCTAATTTCACTATTTCATTCACAAAAGAGGCTATTTCGAGATCTTGTGCAACAGCCTCTACTTCCTCTACAATGACACGTCCTTTTTGTCTCTTATGATGAATTTTTCAAATGGATTGGGAAATAAATTTTGTGGTTTAGGTACCCCATGGGAGGAATTACCAAAGAGGTTGACAAATTCATCATCTTGGGGAAATTCCATCTCTTTTTGCTTCTTTTGCAACCTTGTTTTGACCATAAAAGGACTTGCAAAGTGGGAGATGATATGTGATGTGATGCCAAATGTATGACAATGCAAGGATATGACTATGCAAAGGTATGACTAAGGTATGACTATGCAACTATGTTTTTGGATTTTTCAAAGTATAGGAGATGTCTAATCATGATACCAAGATGAAGATTCAAAGTGACAAGATGTCAAGATGCCAATAGAATAGTTTCACAATGAGGTCAAAATCTTTGATATGTGTATGACTAAGGTATGCAAGACTAGGTACGCAAGATGACTATTTTTTTTTGGATTTTTCAAGGTATAAATGTGGACTAGGGATGATACTTAGATAAATAACCAAGGTGACAATAGTCAAGGTGTCAAATGTCACAATGAAGTTAATATCCAAGAGTATAATGAGGACTAATATATATCGTATAATGCAAGTGTAAGAGGATGATGAAGGATGAAGAATGATAATGTATCCTAAGATGACGACTAAGATAACTAAGCACCTTATGGTAGGTCTAAGGTAAGGTTACTAATCAAACTTAAGATAGCCAAGGAGAACAATCTAATTTTATCAAGACCTCAAGGATGGTAATGAATGAAATGAAAAATTGACAAAGGTGGTCTCAAGCTAGCCTTGTGATTTGAGGAACCAACCTAAATGAAAAAGGACTAAGATGATGAAAAAGTAAGGTCAAGATAAATCTAATATGGTAACCTATGGACTGCTCTAAAGTCTAATGAATTTCCAAAGCCAAAGACTACAACAAGGTGTATGCAAGCTAAAAGATGACTTAATGTTTGACCTATGGAAAATGCAAAGAATTCAATGATGTGGTAATGGAGGGACTGAGAATGGCAAATCTGGTGATTGTAATTTTGTGATCAGAGGACAAGGTTATGCTCAAAAATTGATCAGAGAGTGGACTATCTCAATTTTCCTAAAATTTTCAACAGCAAGCAATTGTGTCATTCTGAGTGACAGTTGCGGTGGTCTGTGAAATATTTGTGTTTTTTTTTAAATCAGATGCGGGTTTCTAAACAACAATTATGGTGAATGGCAGTCACTTGCGATGGACAATTTGTTATGACCTATGTTGAATGTTTTGACTCAATTTTAGATATGATTTTGGAAAAATATGAATAGAAAACACTGTATACAGTCTGAAAACACTTGGGCTAGTCTGAAAATGTCAAAAGTGTGTTTGTAATGTGTATGTTCTAGGGGTATTCACCCCGAATTTCCACGGGTATAGTACAAATCAAAAATAATATCACACATAGAGAACACTTGTAAGCATGGGAAAATCATATGGAAGGTAGTCCACAATGGCAGGAATTAACCTATAGGTCTGAAGGATTGATAGTGGGTCAATGCAAAGTCTTGCAATAAAAGGACAATGGAAAATATTATCCAATATTGTTGTATTTTTTAAAAGAAAGGTCATAAATGGTGGACAGTCATAAATGGAGATCCAAAGAATAAGGGAGATAATCTCAAGTTTGAAGATGATAATTTGAGGGAAGATTTTACAGCAAAATAATGTGAATGTGCAGCAATAAAGTGACTATAAAAGTGCAGCAATAATATGAAAGATTTTACAATAAAATGACAGAAAAAGGTGCCAAAAAAAAGTTCAACAATAATACATAAAAAGTGCAGAGTTAATGACAATAAAGGCACAAAAAATATTGTCATAAATGAGTAGCAAGAGTAAATCATGAGTAGCAATAACAAGTCTTTATGAATAGAAGATATGAGTATGAGCAGAAAATATAGTAGAAGGCATATTTTAGTGATGAGAGGATAGAAAATTTGTCAAAAATAATTTCAGATAAAGTTGACAGTCACCTCAAGAAATATGCATCAATCATGAATGAGTTGGAAACCACAGTCAATAAATGAAGGTTGACAGTTATGGGGCAGCAAAGCAATTTTGAATGGACTATAAATGAGGGCATATGACAATCTTATGCAAGAAAAAGACATTCCTCATAATCCTATAGTTATGAATGACCAATCAATTAGGGCAGATATTGCACAAAGATAAAAAAAAAAAACAATGAAAGCATAGTATTGTCATGATGTAAATTAGAGTTTAGGCAATCTACTTGAATCAACAAAGGATAGCAGATTCTATGCTGACCTAAGGTAGTCTTTGGAAAATAATATGAAAAGAAAGTCATTATTTGATGGATAAAAGGTCTTTAAGCATCAAAAGGGCATAGTTTTAAAGTATAAAAATGTCATAAACACATCAAGTGCCATATGTAATAAAATGAAATGGAGCAACTTGAAGGTACTAATAAAATCAAAGAAGACAGTCTATATCTATGTTTTGTGGCCTTATATAAAATAAGTGTGACAGTCTTTAGTGATGTTAAAGGGACAAAGGACAGAGATATTCATGTCAAAATCATAGGGTAGGTTAGAGATGGATTATTCTTTGATGATACATTGATGAGGAAGGGCAATCTTTTACAGGAAGTCACCAATGCTCATGAATGAAGGATAGTATAGCAGCCTTAAGGGGATAATGTTATGTTTTGGTATCCATGTGAACTAAAGAGGTTAAAGGACATTACATAGACAGTCAAGTGGCTGAAAGATAGTCATTTTTTTATGACTTTGGTAAAGTCAAAAAATGTAGAGAGTAGGTTTAAGTATAATGACAAGTCATAAATGCTTATTGAACGATAACATACAAATGACTTTCAAGTATCAAAATGTGTAAACCTATAATGTCCAAAAAGATAGTCACTAGAGCCAAGAATGCATCATTATAGATGTTGAAGAGATATAGTCATTAAAAGGGCAGAATAATGGAGATGCCATTACACAAGGGAGTAAAAGCCATGAAAAGGACAATCAAACCCTAGGTAACAATCACAGTGAACAATAGTGGAAACCCTTCAAAGAGTTCATAAGAGCAATCATCTCGCAGAGTGCATAACAATAGACAACTATAACCATTGATAGAGATATGATCAATCCTAGTTATCTGCTCAATTTTCTTGTACTAAGAGGCAGTTTAGGCCTATTTAAGAGGCCCATATGGATAAGGATGGAGTTAATTGAATTTTAAGCCTAAAATATTGCATGTTGGGGCAGTTTAGGTCCCTAAAATATAGGATTTTTTGCCTTATACGCCCAGTAGATTGAAAACCTCATGCAAAGAGGTTAAACTCGGATTTTTTCAATCATCTTCATGCTTTTTCTTGGAGGTTCAGTTCCAATTTAGTTGAAGCACACTTTGAGGAGCATGCACAAGTCAACAAGTTTGAGTCAACTCTCAACTCAAGAGTTTACATCCAATTCAACTCTTCATGCATGTTCAATGTCTTCCATGAGGTGCAACCTCTTTCAACTTCAGTCATCTGAGGTAGCTTTCTATAAAGCAAAATATTTCAACTATTTGGAGTTAGTTCTTTCTTTTTGCTTGCATACATAGTAAAGCATAGAGCATTGTAACTTATATTTCTCAAAGTATTTTTAGTATTTTAGAAGCATTTTCAGTTTGTAACAGCAAAGATTCCTTTCAGTTGAATAAAGAGGAGCAGTTCTTTCTCAAACATCTTTTGTTTTCAGTATGGTAAATAAATTATTTGATGCATTTATTGTGTTTTTCTTTATAAAACCTTTAAATATGTCTCATTTATGCATTGTGGAAGCAAAAGAATTCATGTTAAATATGGGTTATGAGTTGTGTTAGAATGTTCCAGTAGTTGGGGTTGTGAAACTTGTTTTTCTTCATACAAAGGTTGAATATAGACCTCATAAAAAAATTATGTATTTCATGATTAGTTTTGAGTTATGAGCAAAAAAACCTCTTTGTTTGAATATGATTGTGAGCTTACATAAGCTAATAGAGTTTAAAAAATTGGTGCATCACCTCCTAGTAGCAATAGATTTTCATTTCCAAAGTAATCTCTTCCCTTTTTCCAAATTAATTTCAATAGTTTGTAGGAGGTTTTCAAAGAGAACCATCCCATAATATGGAGGTTCATCCTCATCTTATGCAACCCACGAGCCTGAGGATTTCCCCATGTTGTGCATGATTATCGGGCTCTAAAGCTTAGCATTCAAGGTGCAATCCTTCGTGACAACTAGGAAAGGAATGGGCCCACATCACACCTAAGCAGTCAAAGCTTAGTGTATGATGTTTAAGCTCAACCTACACAAAATGTAGCTATACATTCATAAAACCTACAAATTCAACTTTTGGAGTAATTTTGATACCAAAATCATCATACAAAATAGCAAAAGAGTATATGAGATTAAAATTCATCATACAAATTAGTGAAGAGTATATGAGATTAGGAGAGTTGAGGAAGGTTTAGATGAGGTATATGCTTAGGTTGAAATTAGTGAAATAATATATTGTGGGTGTGCATTATGTGTGTGATTAGTGATGTTATTAAATTGTGACGTTATATGTTCAAGCTATAGTTCTCAATGTGGTTACATTGTGTGAATATGGAATTTTATGTTTGTGAATTCATAGGTTTCATGTCTATGTTGGGATCTTCATGTATGAGTTTGATCTATTGTAGCACAATATACATTTGATCCAGCCATAAGGAAGACTTTATCGTCTAAATTTTTTATCATCCTTCATGCCTTAATGGAATTGTATAGTCACCAATTTACAGAGACAATAGCTCCATGGTCATTCATGCATAAAGTAACATACTGGTCATTTTGGTGAATCAAAAATCCAAATGATGGTCATCCTAGTCTAAGAGGGGATATTTTATATCTCTAGTACAAGTTGAATAGTGTGTCTTTCCATAGCGAGGTGTTGCTTTAATTATCAAGGTGTTCGTAGGATGATTGCTATGTTAGTTTAAAGTTGGATAGTGTTGATTTGGTATAGCAAGGTGTTACATTGTGATCAAGGTATTTCCTTGTTAATGTGTTTTAGGGCCCATTGGAGTGGTTGTAGCCCCCCAAATTGTGTTGAATGTAATTGTGACTCAAATGTTTAGAGACATGTTTGTGTCTATATGCATGCATGCTTGTGCATATGTCAATTGGTCAATCTAGTGATATTGAGTTCTAGATTGGCTAATGGGTGGATGTGATAATTTTCCTAAATTGGCTAAGTGGTGGATTCCATGGTTCTCTTAGATTGGTTCTAGAAATTAGATACAAAATTGCTTATATTCTAGAATCACTACACCAATCAAATGGGTTGAAGACCTCTAAATGGCCACACACATAGTAACATCCTTATGAAGTTGAACAAATCATTGTAATGGTGTATAGGAGGAAAAGTAGGCCCATGATACTTGGGCTAGCATCCAAGAAAAGTACTCTACACTCTAATAATAAATTGGTAACACATGTTCCTACATTATATGAATCAATGAATAAATTTGGTTACAATATAGATGAATGAATATTATCTTTAAATTCATGAATCTAACTACAATTATATTTGTTTATTGTAATGAACATTGTGATATTTGTTTACCCAATATGTTTATAGGAGAAAGGGGTAGCTTTTCTTAAGGACTCCATCAAAGATGTGTAGTAGGAAGCATTAAGGATTGTTGGGTGGCAGTTGACAATAATCAAATTATTGGTTAAGGATCAAGAGGCCTGTTATTAATTTTTCTTAAGGCATTAAGTTGTAAAGTCTAGAGATTTGTAAAGAATATGTTAATAGTTAAATATTATAATAGTTTGTATAAACCAGTGTAAAATTTGACATATCACCTCAAAGATAGAGTTATTTTTTAATACTATGATTCTAGTGTGTGATATAAATTACTTAAGGCTTGTATGAGCTTCCTAGAAGGCTTAATGAGTACAAGTTAATTTTTATTGGAATATTATAGTGTTTTATTGTCATTTTCTAAAGCTAATTATGAAACCTCTAAGGATTGATACCTTCCTATTTAAGTGTTAATTTATATTATTATTTGGGTTAATCTATAAGACATGTGACATGATTCTATAATGTTCTAGTGAGTGAACCTAGCTACTTAAGTGTACCTGAACTAGAGTGAATGATGTAGACAATTGGAGCCATGGATGGTTAGAGGCTAAAGTGCAGTATTTATGTAATTCCTAAATTTGGTAAGTAAATTTCTTATGTCATAGATTGAGCATATACCCTAGCTATAAATCATGTCTTGTAGTGGTCAATATTTATTAAGAGATAATTGTATAAACCCTATGGATAAATCATAAAAGGAAGTATTACCATAACTCTTTGAGGAAAATTCTAATAGCCTATACTAAAACCATTATCCTATGTCTCTTTGCAAGATTCAATGATCTAAAGTCTAAATAATTTAAGTATTGAAATTTTTTGCTTGAATTAATTATAATAAGTCTAAGTACCTTGATGATAATTTCTCTATCAATACTATCCTTCAAGACTAGATTCCTTTGTAATATTGAAGCTTAATTTTGTTTCGAAGTCTTTATAGACACATAAAAAAGAACCTAGGCCTGCAAGCTCTATTTTTTACCACTTTCGTCCTAGCATAATTATGACATTTAATTATGTCCTTGGTCCACATTCGACTATTAATTAAATAATTCATAATTATTTAATTAATTGATGTCTTTTTATTCTTCATGATTATTAAATAAACAAATTCTATTTATTTATTAAATACGGCATTAATTGTCTAAGTCTTCCCCTAATTAAATAAATTTCTTAATTTATCTAATTACCTTCCTTCATTCATTTCTTCCTGATTATTAAATAAATAAATTTTATTTATTTATTCAATATGTCACTAATTGTCATAATTAAATGAATCGATTAATTTATTTAATTATTAATCATATCTGCTAAATTAAATAATTATCTTTAATTATTTAATTGCCAAAATTAACATTTCTCTCATTTTAAAAAAGTTAATTATTTAAAATGATTTCACATTCTTAACTCTCAGCTCATTTTAGTAAATAATCTAAAAATCGGTTATTTATTATTTCACAAAATCCATATTTTGAATTAACTTAATTCAAAATGGTAATATTCTTCCAAAAATCAAGTAATCAGGTAGATTCTTGATTTTTCCAAATCTGATCTTCAGTTCAACTCTTATCTTCTTGATTTTCAAAAATCTTTGTTTTCGAATTAATTATCTCATTTATTCTCCACCATCGATTCGATCTTCTTAGATGAGATCTCGACCACTGGTTTAAGGATTTTTCCCTAACCCTAATTAGGGATTATCAGATTTAATCTCGTCCTCTGATTTTAGGTCTCGGTCGAAAGTCGATCTCGTCTGTCCATTCAAAATGGCATTTTCTATAAAATGCTATTTTGCTCTCATTTTTAGATTACACACTTAGATTTTATTATTCTGGCACATTCATATTAGAGATATTTAGTATTTGAGAATCATTTTGTCATAGGCATAGGCATAGGCATTTATTTTAAATCCTTCAAAACTTCCATAGGACAATGTCATAATCGAAATGCTCACACACTCAATCTGAGGGCATCCATCATATGTTGCAAGCTAGGAGGTGCTATGGAGCTAATCATGGAAGATTCGAAGAACAGGTATAATCATTCTTTCTTTTAATTTCCTTTGTACTTCATAGTTATTTGGGTTTCTTAGTCTTTATTGATTTGCTAACATCTAATCTAACCTAAATTTAACCCTTAGATACATTGGTGAACTCGACGTTTAGTATTTTATGTTTTCCGTACGTTCTTTTTTCTATTTTATGTTGTTTTTGCAAGTATAGGTACGGACATACCGCATTTGCATTTTCCTGAGCTGTGTCTGATGCGTCGCAATGCATTTGAGGGCCACAACGACGCAATAGCTCTGACATGACGCATTTGAGGTACGAAACACCACATACGACAGAAGTGTGATGCATTTTTCTCTCAGACCGCAACGCATTCGATCTTCTGTGACGCATTCGCCTGGTGAATTTTCTTTTCGTTGGCTTTCTAGTTTCTGTCTTTTTTTTCTTTGTTGTCTATTTCTGTTTTCTATTTTTCTATTTTTCGTATTACTAATCAGGGTTTGCAACATGTGGCATTGGAGTTTTTCGTGGGTCAAAGGCATATAGTCAAATTACTAACTTGTGGTCTTGCAGGTTCAAATGTCGAAGACTGAACACTAAAACATTGTGCCTATCTTTTTCTTAGATTAGTACGCATTTCCTTTTAGTGCAATTAAAATGAACTTGTGTTTCTACTTTTTCTGAATGTGTTTGCAAAATGGTAGGTGATTATGCTCTCACCTTGTGAAAACTTGGTGATCAGAAAACCAGACCCATTTTTATGTGTTATTACCCTTACGACTTAGTAATCGAAGTATCCTCTCCCTTTACGCTTTTGGGCAATCTTGGGTGTAAGATAAACGGTTACTAAATCTAGAACTTGGGCTTGTTCTGGTGGGAAAAAGTACTCACCCTAGGACGACTTAGACCGGTAGCACCCTGACACCGAGGGACTTCCAATCGGTATATAAAAGTGGATTCTTGGGGAAATCCCAAGAATCACGTGTATAGTTCTGACGAGATAGATCCGAAAGGGGACTCTCGCCGCATGGATCATGCCCTACGAATGGAATTCCTATACTAAACACCTTTTATTTTAGAGTCCAACCTTTTTTGGTTGTTGCTTGATATAGTGTAGGGTAAAGTATCATACCTGAAGACACTCACTACTGATCCCCTTGAGTAGAGATAGCGGTTCTTGGGAAGTCACTACCCAAGAATTCAAATTTGGTGTACTCGAATGACGTTAATGAGCCGTGGAGGGGAGCCAATGCCACCAAAATTCTAAGCTATCCGCTCTCGAGAAGGAAAGGTGTTTAGCACCAATCTGGGGTATATCGGTGGGCTATATCAAGTATACAAACACTTGGCCTATTGGCCTTTTAGGATTGTACTTGTCTTATGTGCGCTTGCTTACACTCAAAACATTGTGCTTGTCAAGTGCTTGTTGGATTTCTCAAACATTATTCACCACATTTACATTTCTGTACAAAACATTCACTATTAGACAGATCAAATTTTCCCTCAATAAGTCAAAGAAACTCAATTTTAACAAACTGTGTCGCATATGTTGAATCGCATTCGATGTTCTGAGACGCATCTGAAAATACTGAGATGCAATCGCATTGTTAAACCACATTTGATCTCTCAAACACTGCATCTGTCTGCATCGCAACACATCTGAACCTCACAGAGTCGCATCTGCAAAACTAAGTTGCATATTTCAATCCCAAAGCCGCATTCGAGACACTGTGATGCATTCGAGGCCTCAAACGATGCATTTTCCTGTCACAAGTAAAACCCTCATACAAAGTCAAATCTGAGTCTACACCTTGTCAATCTTTTGTCAAACACTGTTTCCAAAGGGATTCTGTTAGAAACCAACTTTGAAATTGCTCAAATTTTTTGACCATTAGTTTGCATTCTTGACCATAGGTTTCATCCTTCATTTTTTTTAGTTGCATACATTAGGCATTAGCTTGACCCTAGGTTTTAATACTTGCATACTTTGGATTAGGAAAATCTCAGCACAATTTGCAACGTCATTACTTCTGAAACTAGGTTATCTGGGACTTAATCATCATTCCCTTTTTCAATCATTGTCTCTTTTGTGAGATTTTCCAACTCAAAAGTCTAGTTAGGAAAACTCACTAGTCATTTTGACTATGTCATTTTGTCATTTTCAACAAGTCCTTTAGTAACCGAGATTGAAAACAAAGATTGAGCTTAGAAGTGCTTAGGTATCCTTTTCTCAAATTGCATTCTAAGTTTAGACATTGCATATTTTATTCACAAAAATCAAAAAACATTATTCATCCTAGTCGTCATTTTGAACCTAGTCCTTGCATAGTGTCATCATTACATTTAGTTGTCATTTCATTTGAGCAATCTCATTTTATGGTGGAAACTAGACTCCAAAAATAGAAATGACAAATGGAAAACTTTGGACAAGACTCCACTTCCAATGTCAACAATCACACATATGATCCAAATTGGACTTTTGACGATCCATTTGGCAACGCAAATAATCAACCTCTCACGACAATACCATCCTCATCAAACAGTCCCTTTGAACCATTCTTACGTAAGGATGTATACGGACAAATACTTGAGGAAAACCTAGAGGTAGCAACACAAAGATCCAGAGGCCTCTCAATTCGTGGAACAAATGGTCCTATATGATAAAGACAGATACTTGGCCATACTCTTAAGTCAAGGATTTAAGTTACCCCACGGATTATACATTAACACATTGAGATCAACATCTCCTGACCTTAATGTCAACAACACGCATAACATGTCAAATAGTGGTCAACATCCAAACACTACGAGCAATACTTTCTTTGACACTACAACAACCATGCATGCCACCTCCAACTCAATAAACGCTACATCCATTGGAGGATCGCAATCTATCACAGTGCCCACCATATCCACAACACTGTCACAATCGGTTGGAACCACCTTTGGCTCCTCGGCAATGTGGGAAAGTTATTCCAATCCTCTCTTTACCACTACGGTAAATGACACGAGGGCATCATCAAGTCATACCAATCCCCCCTTGACAACTACATCTAGTACCATGAGTACACCTTCGACATATCCTCTCATTGGTATCTCACAAAATCCTTCGGGTGGAGGTAAACGATGTATCTTTATTCAAGGACAACAACAAAATGTTAACACGTCAACACTGTCCAATACCATCAAATCCCAAGGACAAAATACAACCATTCCCCTTGTCCAAACCCAACAATTTGGACAAGGTAGTCAAAACACACAGCCCATGGCATCATTAGCACATCACAATGTTCATGGTCACCATATCCACAAATATAGACACAAATGGTTGGGGGACACATCCCAACATACAGATCCCACATTCATACTCACCAACATACCCCCAATCCAAACTTTCAATACCAACAACACACAAATCTGAACACATCATACATATAACAACAATCCATCCCTCCGCAATACACCAATATCCATGCACAACAAATGGGGACCTATGGTGTACCAATCAATCCTATGTACGGGACCACAAATGACCCTGTAATAGATGCCTTACAAGCAAAACTAATGGGTCTAGAGAAGACGATAGAAAACATACAAATATCTAGCAAAGAAATCAGAAGTGTCATATGACCTAAAAGTATATCCCTTCGACATGAACTTATACATGCCACCATTTCCTCTAAGATATGTGTCACATAATTTTACCAAGTACAGAGGAAAAAAAAAACCCCATCGAACATGTCCGCGAATTTGCAACCAATTGTATGGACGTCGCTTATGAACAAATGTACTTGATGAGACTTTTTTCTAAAAGTCTTGCAAGTCCTGCCCTTGAATGGTTTTCCACCCAAAAGGATATCCAAACATGGGATGAGCTTAAACAAAAATTCATAAAAAATTATGCGTACAACATTGACATTGACACCTATTACTAGCCTTTGCAATCTCACGCAAGAGGATTCCGGTGAGACATTCATCCCATTCTTTCAAAAATGAAGAAGTCTAGCTAGTCGGTGTCACATCGACATACCCAAAAAGGAAAAGGTGAACATGTTCATTCAAACACTTCTGGGCCCCCTCAAATATGCATTACAAGTGCATTGTTGCACAACCTTCATGGACCTACTCGAAAAAGGTGTCTAGATTGAGAAAGCCCTTATCGCAAAGGGAGAACTAAGATACGGTCCTAAGAACACAAATGCCAATCCTCCCACTGACAAAAATAAACACTGGGTCAAAAATAAACATGTCACAAATGACGATGTTGTTGACACCAAGGTTGCAAACACTATGGGTCCTGTATTGGCTCTAAAAGGGGTTCAACTGCAAAACAAATCAACAATGATATCAACACCCCCTACCAATGTCCCTTCAAACAACCAAAGTGGCCAAAACAATCAAGGACAATACCGTCAAACGAGACAATTCCCTAGGGGTCACACATACACTCCCTTGGGTGAACCCATTGAAGAAGTCCTCAAGAAATGCCTCCAGAATGGTGTCATAACACTTCAAGAACCAAAACCATATGATCCAAGACAATTCAAACCAGCATGGTGGGACGATAATGCATTTTGCGATTATCATCAGGCAAAAGGACATAAAACCTCTACCCATCGCCAACTGAAAAACCTAGTACAAGATCTTATCGAGAGTCGTATCATTGAGGTAGGTGGATCACAATTTTCCTCCAATTCAGATCATACTATTCATAAGAACCCATTGTAAGACCATAGTTCTAATAATGCTTCCACGTCAGGTCCATAGATAAACAATAATCAAGCTAACTTTTCCCGCGCCAAGTACGACTATTCTGGTGGACCTATTATAAATAATGTCTAAACTGATGACGAATACATCAATACCATTATGGTCAATAGAGCACCTCAATGCAATGCTACTACTCGAAGTGGAAAGGTCACCATAGCTGGTCCGCCTCCCGCTAGGCAACCCAAAATCACCATACCTGGCCCATCTCCTAAACAGTAAAAACCCATCTCGACCATAAAACAGTGGCAACTAAAGAGTCGATTCAACCTTATCGACTAGCTTGGAAAAACTCCCACGCAAATTTCTATACTCGAGTTGCTTCGCATCTCTCCCACGCATAAGGCTATACTGGATAAAACCCTACAAGAGTCGTCAGTCCCAAAGGATATTGATGTCAATCAGTTTGAGACCATGGTGGGATACCTCACTACGCCTCACCACGTCACCTTTTCTGATCAAGACTACTCGTCACCTAAGACCAACCATAATGATGCATTGCACATTGAGACTTTCATCCATAAGCACAAGGTTAGGAGAGTTTTAGTAGATGGCGGAGCAGGATTGAACATATTCTCCTTGAAACTGGTTAAGGCTCTAGGATTTTCTAATGCATGCGTAGACCCTACAAAGAGTATAGTGATCAAAGCATATGATGACGAAGAACGCTCTTTGTGAGGCATTATTTCTCTTCCTATCAAAGTGGGACCAGTCATTGTGGATACAACCTGTCAGGTCCTGGATCTAGAATTACCTTACAACATCTTGCTCGATCGCCCATGGATTCATGCCTTAAAATTCGTTCCACCCACATATCACCAATGCTTAAAATTCTCATTTGACGGCACAGAAATCACTATATATGGCAACCCTAACCCTTTTCAATATTGTACCAACCTAAGGGGTATTTATGAAAATTGAGTGCCTATCAATCGAGAGGCTTCTGGCCTTGCGTCTTCCAAATACATTGATCCATCCACACTCGCATCATCTTCCACATCCACTCCGTCCACGTCTTCCGCCACACCACCATCTTTCGCAAACCCTAAGGCTGAAACCATTGTCAAGATCCAGGACCTTGGCTGTGGAGAATTCAAACTACATACGGAATATAGCATCACAACAATACCAAAGTCTCTGAAGGTCTATGGTCGGCCATGTTTTAGAATGGAACCCAAAGAAATTTTCAAAGTTTCACCCAAAATAGTTTTCATCAAATGGGGAGACATGAGTAACGAGGACCTTGCTGATATCACAGGATGGCTCTATAAAGATATTGTCAAACTACCCCTATTACCAATTAAGAAATATGGCAATGGATATGACATAATGAAGGCTAAGGGCTACGATGGCACTAGTGGCCTAGGCAGAAATAAAACTGGACGAAGAGAGCCCATAGAACCTTTCAAAATACCAAAGTATCTTGGATTATGGTCTGGATTTCCTGACAATGACGATTGACATACCATTGGACTTTCGAGTGAGCGGGTGCATGCTTCGTAAAGTGTTGAGGCCGCTAAGGAAACCCTCACCGAAACTGACTCCCAAGAGTGGGAATTTGGCTCAGAACGATCCTTAAGTGACTGTTGCCTCGATGATTTGTTTGTCGAAATGGGGGAACTAACCTTTGAACAAAGATTTTGGAAAACATTTAAAATTGATCAGGCACTAAATATTCAAAGTCCCATTACCACTCCCCATGAAATACAAGGCCCACCATCTGAATCCATTCAGTCCAATCCATCTAAAGTACCAGACGACACTGACAACCATGACTCTAAGTCCTTCATCCCTTATTTTGACAATGAATATGAGACTAGTGAAGGGGAATATTGGAGAGTCCGATGTGGAGTTGGATGATGATAATCTCATCTACAATATCACTGAATCTGTCTACATGCTTTCTGCATCCTCCCCTCAATTCACCAACACTGACGATGACATTTCCCTAGTTTATCCTCAGCTAGTCGATTGGGATCAACAAGGCCCGCCAGTCCTGAACACCTTTTAGAATGATGAGGCAATTGCAGAGTTTATGGGATTATGTGAGGGCATACCCAGTGGTGATCAAAATTCAGGATTCGCCATTGACTTAGATTGTATAGCCTACTTCGGCGAGACTGCTCCGTCCTCCAGTCGCAAAATTAGAAATAAAAATAAAATAAAAAATGAAACATCTTTAGGTGAAAACCGAAAGGCACCTTCTGACAACAAAAAAGTAAAAACAAAGGACGTATCTATGGGTGAAAACATTTATGAGGCACCCAAAGATGGAGGACTGGATTTTCTTCCTGTAACACAGGAGAAATCAGCTATGCTTATAGAAGACACCATAGAAGACAACATATCAACTACAGAAGATCCCAAAATGGTCCTCTTTGCTGCATCATTGACTGAAGAAGAGAGACCGGAATTTCACAAATTCTTTGTAGAATGTAAAATCAACTTCGCATGGTCCTATGCTGACATGCCAGGATTAGACCCAGAACTGGTTTTGCACCATCTACCACTATTTCCTAATGCCAAACTAGTTAAACAGAAGTTACACAAAATGCATCCTCAAGTTGCTCTATTGGTCAAGGCTGAGTTAAAGAAACTTCTAGATGTTGGATTCATACAATCTATTGATTATGCTAAATGGATATCTAACCTAGTGCCAGTAACAAAGCAAAATGGGATGATCCGCGTTTGTACAAATTTTAGAGACCTAAATAAGGCATGCCCAAAAGATGACTTTCCTTTACCAAATATTGATATCATAGTTGACCTCACAGCAAGATATGAGATGTTGTCCCTCATGGATGGTTTCTCCGACTATAATCAGATTCGCATTGCCCCAGAAGACCAGCACAAAATGGCATTTACTTGCCCTTGGGGTACATACTGTTGGAATGTCATGCCATTCGGTCTCAAAAATGCAGGTGCCACATATCAGAGGGCTATGACCACAATCTTTCATGACATGATGCATAAAATAATGGAAGATTATGTAGATGACCTATTGGCTAAATTAGTAACAAGGAAAGATCATCTAAAGGTGTTAGACACAATTTTCAAGAGACTGGAAGAATACAAATTCCAGCTAAATCCTAAGAAATGTGTCTTCAGTGTAACATCAGGTAAACTCTTGGGATACATAGTTTCTTGAAGAGGCATTGAGGTCGATCTAGCAAAAGTAAAAGCCATCATAGACATGCCTCTGCCCAGAGGAATCAATGAACTAAGAACCCTACAAGGCAGGGTACAATCTATTCGGCGCTTCATAGCACAATTGGCTGACAAGTGTCACCCATTCCAATATCTGTTGCGCAAGGGTATCCCCTTTGTGAGGACAGATAAATGCCAAGAGGCCTTTTAGCAAATAAAAGAGTACCTATTATCACCGCCAGTCCTCATGCCTCCCATTCATGGAAAACCATTGATCCTATACATCTCGGCAACTAATTCAGCACTGGGGGCATTACTAGCGCAGAACAACCAAGAGGAAAAAGAAAGAGTTGTATATTATATCAGTCGGACATTGGTCGAGTATGAACTAAACTACACATCAATTGAACGGGCTTGTCTAGTCGTGGTCTTTGCAGCACAGAAGCTAAGACATTATATGTTAAGCCATCAGACACAACTAGTAGCAAAGATTGACCCCCTCAAATATTTGTTAAGTCGGGCAGCATTAACAGGACGTCTGGCAAAATGGGTCATGATTTTGAGCGAATATGACATTCAATATGTAGAAAGAAAGGCAATAAAAGGACAAGTCATAGAAGATCAGCTGGCGGACACACCTTTACAAAGTGATCACCCGTTAGTGGCATATTTTCCAGATGAGTCGATATTCCATACGAAACCTAAGTCACCTTGGCGACTCTACTTTGACAAATCACACACAAATCATGGCTCGGGGGCAGGGATCCTATTCATCACCCCTCAAGGAGACTTCGTCCCTAAGTCTTTCCGCATAGCTTTCCCATGCACAAACAATGTGGCAGAATACGAGGCACTAGTTACAGGACTTAGAATGGCAATAAAATGGAAAATCAGAGCACTACATGTATATGGGGATTCTCAGCTCGTCATCAACCAGGTTAATGATGACTATGACACAAAAGATGAGAAGTTGATGCCCTACAAATGGATGGTTGACAGTTTCCAAACGTACTTTCATATGGTAACTTTTGAACAAGTTCCGAGAGCACAGAACAAAGCAGCAGATGCAATGGCTACAATAAGCTCTCTTCTCGACATTCCAAGCAACATGCCTCAGCTGGAATTCCTAATAGAACAATTGTTGGTCCCTGCATATGACATTCTAGAGTCAAAACTAGTTTGCGAACTTGTTGGTCCCGACTCTCCCTGGTACCAAGATATTTATGACTACCTTAAGTCTCAAACCATTCCACCCAACTTGTCCAATAACTAGAGGAAGTCCTTCATCCGAAAAGCTGCAAGATATGCCATCATCAATGACACCCTTTACCGTCGTAGCTTTGACGACACCCTCCTTAGATGTCTCGACACCAACGAGGCACGTACAACCTTATGCGAAGTACATGACGGTATATGCGAGTCTCATTCGAGTGGTCCTACTCTAGCCAAGAAGATAATGATACTTGGGTACTATTGGTCGACCATTGAAAAGGATGCAATAGAATATGTCAGGACTTGTCACCAATTCCAAATTCACAGTGATTTGATCCACGCTCCAGTGCAGGAACTTCGGTCGATCACCTCTCCTTGGCCCTTCGCTCAATGGGGACTCGACGTTGTGGGTAAGATCCATCCGACCTCGTCCAATGGCCACAAATTCATCATCACCGCCACTGAGTATTTTACGAAGTGGATCAAAGCCATCCCTCTGACATACATAACCAGCAAACAAATATCCAAGTTCATTCTAAACTACATCATTTTCCAGTATGGCCTTCCGCAATCCATCATCATTGACAATGGATGTCCATTCAAAAACCAAGGTGTTCGTGAGTTATGTGAACGATTTCACATCCTACACCATTTTTCATCTTTGTATTGCCCGCAAGGAAATGGTCAAGCTGAGGCGTCAAATAAAACCATTGTTAAAATCCTCAAAAAGACTGTCAATGACGCTGGCCATGACTGGCATATACAACTCAACCCTGCTCTATGGGCTTACCGCACTAGCATTCGTACGCCTACAGGAGCCACTCCATTTGCCCTAGTCTTTGGAGCTGAGGCCATCTTGCCCATCCAGGTTGAAATTTCTTCTTTATGAGTCTCCCTGAAAGGTTTAATTGATGATGAGGAGTATAGACAATCACGCCTGCACGAGTTGGAGATGCTAGAGGAAAGAAGGAAAAATTCCCTGAACCATCTACAAGTGTATCAGAACCGTCTTTGTTGTAGTTACAATAAGAAATTCATGGTCAGGAAGTTTGACATTGGTGACTTAGTCCTCATGTAGAACCCTAAGAACCAGGCTAACAGAGAAAAACTGGGAAAGTTTGAACCAAACTAGTTGGGTCCTTACGTCATTGTATCTTCTTTTGGTTCTAGAGCCTATCAGCTAGCGACTCCAGATGGAGAACAATTGACAGAGCCTATCAATAGTTTACATCTCTAAAAGTTCTATGCATAGCATCAAGAGATCGAGCTGAAAATCGTGAAATACAAAAAAAAATGAAAAATGGTAAAAAAATAGTTGCCTTGATGAAAACATGGCAAACAGGCGTCTTGGTAGCACCAAAAAATAAGAAAAATGATCAAAATAGTAAAGAAAAATGAGTCGTCTGACAGTGAAAACCTGGCAAACAGGCACTTTGGATAAGTACCATGGTGAAAACCTAGCAAACAGGCGCCATGCATAATCAATCATTGCTCTGCCATCTACTGTTACTTTGTCTGTCGTGGCCTAGGATGAAATACATTTTCTGTCACCACCATGACATCTGCCATGACATCATACCCTTCCTCTCATGGTTAATAAATGGTTGACATCAAAGTCCTTTATCCTATCCATTTGGTACCACAGGCACATCCCTTTTAAGTCCTTTAAAATTGGCTAAGTATTGGACCTGACTAGGGGCAAAATTTTTATCATGTAACTATAGTGGATGTCATGCATGGTTTCGGAAATTGCTAAAAGGTCCTGAAAAAAGACCAAAAACATCACAAAAAGTCTTGAAAAAAGACCAAAAACATCACAAAAAGTCCTGAAAAAAGACCAAAAACATCACAAAAAATCCTAAAAAAAGACCAAAAACATAAAAAAAAGTCCTGAAAAAAGACCAAAAACATCACAAAAAGTCCTGAAGAAAGACCAAAAAAATTATAAAATGTCCTGAAAAAAGACCAAAAACATCGCAAACCGTCCTGAAGAAAGACCTAAAAACCGAAAAACGTCCTGAAGAAAACCACAACAAAACGTCAAACCGCTCGAAGAGCACGAACATAGAGTCATTCCTTGTCAAGTTCGTCAAATCAATTAGTCTTTATCATTTGTCTGAACTACGTTGTCTCTGCGCATTTTCTACATAGGCAAGACTCATACTTGAGTCCCCGAGACATTAGGTCGGTACTTTTAGGTTGGTCAAAATAAAATCATGGTGCAATCTTTGGTTATCAAGACAAAGTCATTAGTCGTGTCGAACTACGAGGTCTTTGAGTGTATGATGTCGGCAAGGCCATCTGTCGATGAGCCCCCAAGGCTGCACTAGGTCAGTCTATTAGGGTTCGTGGCACTATATTGGCACACATGTCAAAAGTCTTCAAATCAAGACAAATCATTCCCAAATGGATAAACTCCTAAAACGAATTATGGAAATCATTTATTTCAATATGACAATCTCATCAGCATGTCAATCATATCATCATGACAATATCGACATATAGTCAACACAAGTCCAACTCGGTCAAAACAAGTCAAATCATCAGAACCTGTCAAACTATCAACTCTTGGTTATCTTTCAGATGGGTCCTTCTGAAGAATAGCCTCTATCATTCATGCCTTAGGATGTGTCCTTCTTAGGCATCGTCATTGTCACCCAACATCTTGAGGGATCCTCTTGACATCTAAGGATCACTCCTCTTGACATCAGTATTCTTCAGATGTATCCTTCTGAAGAACAAACTCTGTCATTTATGCCTTATGATGTGTCTGTCCTAGGCATCGTCATCATTTTCAAGGGATCCCTTTTGACATTTAGGGATCAATCCTCTCAACATCGACATTATTCAAGATGTGTCCTTCCTGAATTTGGCAATCTTCGACATTCGTCATCTTGGCATCGTCAAAACTTTGACACCCCGACATCTCATTGTCATCAAACCTGACATCTTGACATTAGAACAATGGGTATCCAGACGCACTTGGAAAACACTTGGAACTTGTCTTTTGGATTTTTATCATGTTATTAGTTTTTCAACGAGATCCCAATAACAAGATTTAGAGAAGCAGCGATGTATCATGACGATTGACACGCATGATTACTAGTTTTTCAGTAGGGTCCTGATTCTGGGATTTAGAAAAACAACGACGTATCATGATAAGGGCTCTATTTTATATTTTGGAAATCATGTCGCTAGTTTCTCAAGGATGTCCTGGAAACATGATTTAGAGAAGCAATTACGTTTCATGAATTGTCCTTGTTTTTTTTTGCTTGTGGTTGATTATGACAAAAAGACTGGGGCAATTGTGCTCTTAGTATGAGTCATGATCATCCTTGTCTGTGACTGCTTGTCTTATGTGATGGTACGGCCTAGCACACCTTGATCTATGCCATATCATGGTGTTTGTTGGCCATTACAATAGTCTGCCCAATGATGATTAAGAGCAATAAATATTAAAGTCCTACGGTAAAGTTTTGAAGGATTTGGTCTAGGAACTAGCATGCATCTCCTTCAGTCTGGTCATCTTTCTCTCGTCCATCTCACGACGATATCCTATGACATACAAAAACATAAGTGCATACATAATCATATAAAACATTGCATTAGGTCCATACATACATCATCCATAGCATTAAATCATACATAGTTCATGGCATATTGCATTCACATTATCATAAACGTGACATCCATTCAAATAAATACGTTATGCATATATCATTATCACCATCATCACAAAACCAACATAACATATAAATAAGCATTGCATCATCATGGCATCATATCATAAGTAAGCATCATAGAACATACATAATACCATCATCCATCATAAATCAACCTCATACATAAGGCATCACATCACATATATCATAATGCATAAATCAAATAACATCGCATAACACACATGTAGGCCGCATCAAAACTGCATCATCATATAATATCATCTCAAAAATATACAATGTCACAGGATAGAGTCAACATATATCCCAAAAATGAAGCTTGCAGACTCAATGGTCTATACATAATGTGTCATAACATAAAAAACAATATCTCGAACATGCCCCTGGGGGAGGCTCTCATCATCCCCTCATGGCGAAGAGTGTGGCAGTTGAGGATCTATGGCTGGCGCTAAGATAATGGGTGGACCGGTAGCTGCCTCTGTCTATGCAACCAATGGAACTGACACTGACGGCATCATCTCCACAGTAATAGACACATGTGATGTCACTGCAGCCTAACTTTGTGATGCTAACGGATCTGCATCTGGTGGTTGCCTCTATACTGATCTCTGCCCTGAACTGGTGGACCCATGACTATGGCTCGAATGATGACTCGAGGCATGCCTGTGTGAGTGGTGGGACCTGTGCCATGATGTGTGCCCTAAGGAGGTGGATCCTCTTACACTGGTGTGACTCCTGCTGCCACTAGCACTCCCTGATCTGTGACCACTGTCTGTCCTCGTCTGTGAGCGTGACAATGTAGGATCTCGTCGCTCGGGAGGCACTGCCTGCTCGTATAGAGTCTAGTACCGCCCATACCGCCGTGTCCCTGGCCAATATCCATATCTTTCCACTGCCATTTGTCACCACTAAGATCCACTCCATTCCATTCCATCCATATCCACAAGGTCTACCCATTATTCCTCCATTCCTTCTGGCCTCCTCCACCATCCCCCCTCCTTCCTCTGGCCATCCATCCATGTCCATCATCCTCCCATGCATCCTCCCACCAACTCCCTCATCCCGAGGCACATCTACATCCACGTCCACATCCACATCCTCCTCCTGTCTCTCCTCCTCGGTCACATGCTCCTCCTATCGGGCCTCCTCCTTGGCCACATGCTCCTCCTATCTCTCCTCCTCCTCCTGCCTCGGTTGCTCCTCCTCTCTCTCCCCCTCCTCGGCCACCTCTGGAATATAATCTAGTGCTACTCTCACCACACGTGGGCGCACCCTCTTTCCTTGTCTCTGACCATCTCTCCTCTGTCTCCAGTCATCTCCTCCATCATCTCCACCCCAGCCTTCGTCCAAGCCTCCATCTCTGCCTCCATCCCTCCCTCGACCTCTACCTCTATCACTGTCTTGCCTCCTCACCTGGCCCTCGGCACACATGGTATGACTGACCTCCTGTCCACAGGTGTTGGCCCATCAGGATCTGTCAGTGGCACTGGTCTATGTGCCACCACCCAAGTCATAGTTGGTTGTGGTCTCAGGATCTGCAATCCCACCTCTCCATCCCCACGTCTGGGCTCCTATCCCATCGATCTACTACTCGGCGAATGCTACTGGAATCGTTGGTCCCCAAGCTACCTCTCTGGAGGACCGAGCATACTCAATTGTACCTGCAGGTACACCCTACTGCTCTCCAAACTGTCTGAGGACACACTGCGGCAGATACATCTCTATGATCAGTTGGCTCTGCACTGTCCTGCCAATCAGGTACCGATATTGTCTGCATAGGTTGAGATGGTCCACCTCATCATCCCACTGCTGGTAGTCTCTGTATGGTCTCCAGATGAATGACACCATAGTATTAATATGATGATACCACCAACCTGTCTCTCCCATCTATGTATGTTGTAAGGCACCGGCATGGTAATAGGCATAGGGCATCCCCTCGGCCAGTTGTGGTCTCTGAATGGGAGGTCAAAATATTGCTATGCGCTTCCAAGCCCAAATCATCATCAGTGGGTGCCACATGAGATACTCTTTGCCCTCCTGTAGACAACCTCATGCAGTTGGTGGTAGAGTGTGCCCAATAAACAAGGGCCCCAGGCATACACTGTCCTGTCTCGTCTCATCCTCATGAGGACGTCTCCCCAGCCAATAGGGAACCCATGTCCGTGATGGTCAGGAATCAAAATCCCGCCAATCAGTGTTTCCAGAAATGCATCGACACAAGCATAATGCTCTGCCATAAACTCCCAGCGGATCTCGTAACCCTAGATGTCGAGTCATGCGCCCTCTTCCTGATAATATGTTGTGAAGGTCCGATGGCCATGGCGAGGGTCGTAGACGATCCGCTCTCATCAGATCAGCACGCATAGAATGCGGTAAACATTCTCAAGTGTAATGGTCGCCTCTCCCGTCGGCAGGTGGAAAGAACACGTCTTTGAATGCCATCGCTCGCATAGCACAGTCAGTAGTCCCCTATTTGCCCGAATAGAAAGTATATAGGCGACATAAAACAAACCTAGCCGCATCAGTCGTCATCGCTCCCACGGAGTCAACTGATCAGCAAACTGGAAGGTCATTGGTTTGCTCTCTCGCGTGTAAATAGGGGCTAGTTGTCTCTGCACAAAGCCAAACAATGCGTCAATACCTTCTGGAAATTGTCAGTATCATCAAAAGCATTTCAGATTTCAAAAGCATCAGAATTAGCCCTAGTCAAAGTCAACGTCAAATGCGTCGTGTTGACTATAATTGCGTCGCAAAACAATGAATGCGTCATTTCGTACTTCAAATGTGTCACGACATGTCAATTGTGTCGTTCATTTTCTCAAATGTGTTGCATCAAAGCACTTGCGTCACGATATATGACACTTGCATCGTTTCATTCAAATGTGTCGCTTAAACAGGCGATTGCGTCGCAAAATGACGATTGTGGCATTCTAACATTCGAATGTGGCTCAAAAAGGCGAATGTGTTGCAAGTTTTGGCAAATGCGTTGCAAACCCTCGGCCTTCCCTAAACTACCCTTGCACTTGCGTTGCGACACATCAAATGTGTCAAACGTGAAGTCAAATGTGGCTTACGCGCACGCATATGCGTCACGGCGCATTTGTTGTTCGCCCTAAAACCCTACTTTTGGCACGCAAAATGAGAAAATTACAAACGGGGTTAGGGGTACATACCGTTGGCTCTGAGCCCTCTGACCACCTGAAGGTCCGCACGATCTTGCCACGATGCTTTGTCACTGGAATCACCATCCTCGCTGTAGTCCTTTTCGCTCTGAGCTCTTGAAATTTGCAAAGCGAATAGTGGAAATGAATTGACTTCTACCCCTTTGTCAACCTATTTATAAAGTTAAAATGGCATTTGTCAACTAGGTTATTACTGAAGGCTCATTTGACCAACTTCGACCACCCCGTTGGCTATCTTAAACATGTCAGAACCCGAAACTATCTGCGCCATCATTTTTCTAGTCATCAAATTGACTTATCAGGACCCTTTCCAAATTTTTCTGCCGCCGACCCAAAATTTGAAAAATTTCCCAAGGGGGCATTGATACTCTATACCTTCACTGGGGCATGGCTTTGATTTATTTTCTTTGTCACAATGCGACACGCTACATTACAACAAAGAGGGGAAAAATGTAAACACATAAAAATGACCTAGGCCTGCAAGCTTCTATTTTTTACCACTTTCGTCCTAGCATAATTATGACATTTAATTATGTCCTTGGTCCATTTGACTATTAATTAAATAATTCATAATTATTTAATTAATTCATGTCTTTTTATTCTTCATGATTATTAAATAAATAAATTCTATTTATTTATTAAATACGTCATTAATTATCTAAGTCTTCCCCTAATTAAATAAATTTCTTAATTTATCTAATTACCTTCCTTCATTCATTTCTTCCTGATTATTAAATAAATAAATTTTATTTATTTATTTAATATGTCACTAATTGTTATAATTAAATGAATTGATTAATTTATTTAATTATTAATCATATCTGCTAAATTAAATAATTATCTTTAATTATTTAATTGTCAAAATTAACATTTCTCTCATTTTAAATAAGTTAATTATTTAAAATGATTTCACATTCTTAACTCTCAGTTCATTTTAGTAAATAATCTAAAAATCGGTTATTTATTATTTCACAAAATCCATATTTTGAATTAACTTAATTCAAAATGGTAATATTCTTCCAAAAATCAAGTAATTGGGCAAATTCTTGATTTTTCCAAATCTGATCTTCAGTTCAACTCTTATCTTCTTAATTTTCAAAAATCCTTATTTTTGAATTAATTATCTCATTTATTCTCCACCGCCGATTCGAACTTCCTAGATGATATCTCGACCACTCGTTTAAGGATTTTTCCCAACCCTGATTAGGGATTATCAGATTTAATCTCGTCCTCTGATTTTAGGTCTCGGCCAAAAGTCGATCTCATCCATCCATTCAAAATGGAATTTTCTATAAAATGCTATTTTGCTCTCATTTTTAGATTACACACTTAGATTTTATTATTCTGGCGCATTCATATTAGAGATATTTAGTATTTGAGAATCATTTTGTCATAGGCATAGGCATAGGCATTTATTTTAAATCCTTCAAAATTTGCATAGGACAATGTCATAATTGAAATGCTCACACACTCAATCTGAGGGCATCCATCATATGTTGCAAGCTAGGAGGTGCTATGGAGGTTATCATGGAAGATTCGAAGAACAGGTATAATAGTTCTTTCTTTTAATTTCCTTTGTACTTCATAGTTCTTTGGGTTTCTTAGTCTTTATTGATTTGCTAACATCTAATCTAACCTAAATTTAACCCTTAGATACATTAGTGAACCTGACGTTTCCTATTTTATGTTTTTCGTACGTTCTTTTTTCTATTTTCTATTATTTTTACAGGTATAGGTACGGACGTACCGCATTTGCATTTTCCCGAGCTGCATCTGATACGTCGCGACACATTTGAGGGCCACAATGATGCAATAGCTCTGACATGACGCATTCGAGGTACGAAAAACCACATACGACAAAAGCGTGACGCATTTGTCTGTCAGACCGCGACACATTCGATCTTCTGTGACGCATTCGCTTGGTGAATTTTCTTTTCGTTGGATTTATGGTTTCTATCTTTTTTCTGTTTGTTGTCTATTTTTATTTTCTATTTTTCTATTTTTCGTATTACTAATCAGGGTTTACAGCATGTGGCGTTGGAGTTTTTCATGGGTCAAAGGCATATAGTCAAACTGCTAACTTGTGGTCTTGCAGGTTCGAATGTCGAAGACTGAACACTAAAACATTATGCCTATCTTTTTCTTAGATTAGTACACATTTCCTTTTAGTGCAATTAAAATGAACTTGTGTTTCTACTTTGTCTGAATGTGTTTTCAAAATGGTAGGTGATTATGCTCTCACCTTGTGAAAACTTGGTGATCAGAAAACCAGACCCATTTTTGTGTTATTACCCTTACGACTTAGTAATCGAAGTATCCTCTCCCCTTGCGCTTTCGGGAGATCCTGGGTGTAAGAGAAACGGTTACTAACTCTAGAACTTGGGCCTGTTCTAGTGGGAAAAAGTACTCACCGTAGGACGACTCAGACTGGTAGCACCCTGACACTAAGGGACTTCCATTCAGTATATAAAAGTGGATTCTTGGGGAAAGCCCAAGAATCACGCGTATTGTTCCGACGAGATTGATCTGAAAGGGGACTCTCGTTGCATGGATCATGCCCTACGAATGGAATGCATGTACTAAACACCTTTTGCTTTAGAGTCCAACCTTTTTTGGCCGTTGCTTGATATAGTGTAGGGTACAATATCATGCCTGAAGACACTCACTACTGATCCCCTTGAGTAGAGATAGCGGTTCTTGGGAAGTCACTACCCAAGATTCAAAAATGGTGTGCTTGAATGACATTAATGAGTCGTGGAGGGGAGCCAATGCCACCAAAATTCTAAGTTATCTGCTCTTGAGAAGGAAAGGTGTTTAGCACCAATCTGGGGTATATCGGTGGGCCATATCAAGTATACAAACCCTTGGCCTATTGGCCTTTTAGGATTGTACTTGTCTTATGTGCGCTTGCTTACACTCAAAACATTGTGCTTGTCAAGTCCTTGCTGGATTTCTCAAACATTATTCACCACATTTACATTTCTAGACAAAACATTCACCATTAGACAGATCAAATTTTCCCTCAATACGTCAAAGAAACTCAATTTTAACAAACTGTGTCGCATCTGTTGAACCGCATTCGATGTTTTGAGACGCATCTAAAAATACTGAGATGGAATCGCACTGTTAAACCGCATTTGATCTCTCAAACACCGCATATGTCTGCGTCATGATGCATCTGAACCTCACAGAGCCGCATCTACAAACTAAGTCGCATTTGTCAGTCCCATGGCCGCATTCGCTCAAACCAAACCGCATTCGAGACACTGTGACGCATTCAAGGCCTCAAATGATGCATTTTTCTGTCACAAGTAAAACCCTCATACAAAGTCAAATCTGAGTCTACACCTTGTCAATATTTTTTCAAACACTGTTTCCAAAGGGATTCTGTTAGAAACCAACTTTGAAATTGCTCAAATTTTTTGACCATTAGTTTGCATTCTTGACCATAGGTTTCATCCTTCATTTTTTTTAGTTGCATACATTAGACATTAGCTTGACCCTAGGTTTTAATACTTGCATACTTTGGATTAGGCAAATCTCAGCACAATTTGCAACGTCATTACTTCTGAAACTAGGTTATCTGGGACTTAATCATCATTCCCTTTTTTTAGTCATTGTCCCTTTTGTGAGATTTTCTAACTCAAAAGTCTAGTTAGGAAAACTAACTAGTCATTTTGACTGTGTCATTTTGTCATTTTCAACAAGTCCTTTAGTAACCGAGATCGAAAACAAAGATTGAGCTTAGAAGTGCTTAGGTATCCTTTTCTCAAATTGCATTCTAAGTTTAGACATTGCATATTTTATTCCCAAAAATCCAAAAATATTATTCATCCTAGTCGTCATTTTGAAACTAGACCTTGCATAGTGTCATCATTACATTTAGTTGTCATTTTCATTTGAGCAATCTCATTTTATGGTGGAAACTAGACTCCAAAAACAGAAATGACAAATGGAAAACTTTGGACAAGACTCCACTTCCAATGTCAACAATCACACGATGACCCAAATTGGACTTTTGACGATCCATTTGGCAATGTGAATAATCAACCTCTCACGACAATACCATCCTCATCAAACAATCCCTTTGAACCATTCTTACGTAAGGATGTATACGGAAAAAATACTTGAGGAAAACCTAGAGGTAGCAACACAAAATCCAGAGGCCTCTCAATTCGTGGAACAAATGGTCCTATATGACAGAGACAGATACTTGGCCATACTCTTAAGTCAAGGAGCTAAGTTACCCCACAGATTCAACATTAACACATTGATATCAACATCTCCTGACCTTAATGTCAACAACACGCATAACATGTCAAATAGTGGTCAACCTCCAAACACTACGAGCAATAATTTATTTGACACTACAATGACCGTGCATGCCACCTCCAACTTTCCAAACACCTCCAACTCAATAAACGTTACATCCATTGGAGGATCGCAATCTGTCACAGTGCCCACAATATCCACAACACTGTCAAAATCGGCTGGAACCACCTTTGGCTCCTCGGCAATGTGGGCAAGTTATTCCAATCCTCTCTTTTACACTATGGTAAATGCCACGGGGGCATCATCAAGTCATACCAATTCCCCCTTAACAGCTACATCTAGTACCATGAGTACACCTTCGACATATCCTCTCATTGGTATCTCACAAAATCCTTGGGGTGGAGGTAAATGACATATCTTTATTCAAGGACAACAACAAAATGTTAACACGTCAACACTGTCCAATACCATCAAATACCAAGGACAAAATACGACCATTCCCCTTGTCCAAACCCAACAATTTGGACAAGGTAGTCAAAACACACAGCCCATGGCATCATTAGCACATCACAATGTTCATGGTCACCATATTCCCCAAATATCGACACAAATGGCTGGGGGACACATCCCAACATACACATCCCACATTCATACTCACCAACATACCCCCAATCCAAACTTTCAATACCAACAACACACAAATCGGAACACATCATACATATCACAACAATCCATCCCTCCGCAATACACCAATATCCACGCACAACAAATGGGGACCTATGGCATACCAATCAATCCTATGTACGAGAGCACAAATGACCCTGTAATAGATGCCTTACAAGAAAAACTGATGGGTCTAGAGAAGACCATAGAAAACATACAAATATCTAGCAAGAAATTAGAAGTGTCATATGACCTAAACGTATATCCCTTTGACATGAACTTATACATGCCACCATTTCCTCTGGGATATGTGTCACCTAGTTTTACCAAGTACAAAGGAAAGACAAACCCCATCGAACATGTCCGCAAATTTGCAACCAATTTTATGGACGTCGCTTATGAACAAACGTACTTGATGAGACTTTTTCCTAAAAGTCTTGTAGGTCTTGCCCTTGAATGGTTTTCCACCCAAAAGGATATCCAAAAATGGGATGAGCTTAAACAAAAATTCATAAAAAATTACGTGTACAACATTGACATGGACACCTCTATTACTAGCCTGTGCAATCTCACACAAGAGGATGCCGGTGAGACATTCATCCCATTCTTTCAAAAATGGAGAAATCTAGCTAGTCGGTGTCACATCGACATACCCGAAAAGGAAAATGTGGACATGTTCATTCAAACACTTTTGGGCCCCCTCAAATATGCATTGCAAGTGCATTGTTGCACAACCTTCATGGACCTAGTCGAAAAAGGTTTCCAGATTGAGAAAGCCCTTATCGCAAAGGGAGAACTAAGATACAGTCCTAAGAACACAAATGCCAATCCTCCCACCAACAAAAATATATACTGTGTCAAAAATAAACATGTCACAAATGACAGTGTTGTTGACGCCAAGGTTGCCAACACTATGGGTCCTTTATTGGCTCTAAAAGGGGTTCAACCGCAAAACAAATCAACAATGATATCAACACCCCCTACCAATGTCCCTTCAAACAACCAAAGCGGCCAAAACAATCAAGGACAATACCATCAAATGAGACAATTCCCCAGGGGTCGCACATACACTCCCTTGGGTGAACCCATTAAAGAAGTCGTTAAGAAATGCCTCCAGAATGGTGTCATCACACTTCAAGAACCAAAACCATATGACCCAGGACACAAGAGATCAGTGCAAATTTGGAGACATCATTTGGGAGATGAAGGCAATAGGGTATTTTTGAGATTCAAGACATTTACTTAGTGAAGTGGAAAAGGAAGAAAAATAATTATTTCTTTGCCACCATAGCAAAAATTTGGAAATTATTTTTGGTTTATGGGACACACCAAAGTTAGAGTAACTATTAGAATTGTCTAACTTAATCTAAATCTCACAAATGGAGTGGAGGTTGTTGAGTGGGAAAAGGAATGGGGCTCCTAATTTGAATTCCTCAAGTGAAGCAGGCGAGGGAGATGCAAACGCAGAGGATGACGATGACAACCTTTGGCTCGACGCGAGTCTCTTTCCTTGGTTCCTAGCATTGGGCGTTTGTAGGAGGCTGTAGTGGTTTATGTTGTATGTTGCTCTGTAGGTGTTGGCCTTTCTAGTTGGTACCCTTGTGGTGGACTAGTCATTGGTCCTTGTTGGTGTCGTCGTTCTATTGTTTTCCAACGACTTGGTGGAGTCTTCTCTGGCTCCTCTTTTGATTTATTTTTGTTCCAAGTTTTTGGTGTGGGGCTTTGGCTACCTTTTTTGGATGACTCCTATGTTGTTTCGTGTTGATCTTTCAGAGTCATTTTTGAAGTTCCTGCTTAGGGCTTGGGGCGGGGTCTACCCTTCACTCTCTAGTGTTTCTCCTCTACATTGCTTATGGCTTTCTGTCATGAGCTTGGTGTGCCTTGAGAGGGTTTTGCTTCACGTTTTATTTACTTGGGAGGTTGTTGGGGATGTGGTGGTTGCCCTCCCTGATGCTACTTTAGTTATTCTTTGGGTTTGTGTTAGGTGCTCCCCTACCTTGGTGTGGCCTTTTTTGGGGTTCTTCCTGTTGGAGGTGTTATCCTCTTTGTTCTCTCTTGTTCGTGGGGAGGCTTTGTTGCCTTTGTCTTTGTGTCTCTTCTTGTGGCTAAGTAGAGTTTTTTTAAGATCTTCTTTTGTTCCTAGTTCTTGGATTGGGGTGTTCCCCATGATGGCTAAGTCCTTTACGTTGATTATGCTTAAGGCTCAGATCTTTTTTTTCTCTGGGATGTTGTCTGTGGAGTGGTTTTTGGGGGTTGCTTAATATTTTTTTGTTTTGGATCCCTATTGGGCTTTTGGTTTTTGGGCTCTCTTACATCTCCTTTGAATGGGTTGTTCTTATTGTGTATCTTGTGTGCCCATGCTCTTTTGTGGATTGGTGGGTTTTGGCATTCCCCTTTGTTTCTCTTGTTGGCTCGTCCTCTCAAGTTGTCGATGGTTGTCATGTTTTTCCTTGTTGATTGTTGGGTGGCTCTTTTCTCATTTCTCCAGTCCATGTCTTCTATTGAGGTGAAGACTTCTTCTGCCATGATGGATTCCTCTCATTTAGAGGTACAGATGGGGTTTGTGGATTTGTGGAGGTGTTTCCCTTATTGTTGGCTTCTACTGTTACTATACCTGTTGACGTGGTGCACATTCCTATGGAGGTGGAGTTGTTTGTTGTTATAGTGTGGTGGTAGTGGTGGTAAGGGTTTTCATGGCATCCGCTCCTATAGATGGGAGCCTACTCCTTTTGAGTTGGAGTATGATTTTTCTATTCATGTTTGGTGGTGCTACAAGAGGTTTTCTTCTACTTCTTGCCTGGTGGAGCCAAGCTGTGTTTGTGTGAACAGTGGGTTTAAGGTCCCCATTAAAACTTGGTTTTTTTCTAGATGTAAGTGGGTTTCAGGTTCCCTTTTAAACCTGGCTTGGGTTTAAGATCCCTTGTAAAACTTGGATTTGTTGGGTTTAAGGTTCCCGTCAAAACCTTTTTTCTTGTGTAGTTCTGGGTAGTCTTGTTGTTATTCTTGTGATCTATTGTTGGTTTGTTGCTGGTTGTCTATGTTGATTCCTTTAGCAGCTTGTTCTTCTTTGTGTGGGTTTCAGGTCCCAATCAAAACCTGTTTGTTAATGGTTTCGGGTCCATTCAAAACCTATTGTAAATGGTTTTGGGTCCATTCAAAACCTGCTTTTCTCCCTTAATCAAAACTATTAGAATTGTGAAGAACCTTTGAGTATGTGTTGATTTCCACATTGCAACAAAATTTATCTCCAGGATCATTGTAGGAGAAATTGTTGTGAGTGATATGAACTACACCCATCATTTTATATAGGAATAATTTTCACGTGGAGATTATTGGTGACATTAGATGAAGTGATACAAAATATAGGATTCACTATAATAATGTTCACCATGTTAGACATGCATGAGGGAAAAAGCTTTTTTTTTTTTCAAGAAATTTTTATTAGTTTTATTTTTTATTTGAGTTTTTGGCAATCTAGAATATTGTGTTGTCTTCAAAAAATTAGATTCATAGAGTGCAATGGAGATGACTACTAATATTCATTGTTGGGGTATCTATCAAAGACTTATTATATGATAACAAGGATGTTTAATTAAATGATTTTTATAAAAACTACAAATGTATGAAATGGAAAATTGGAGTAGGAGGTAGAGAAAGAGAAAATAAAAGGTGAAGAAAACTCCAAGTAAACGGAAATATTCTTGACTAGTAGGAAATGGGAGAGGATAACTCACAATTATTGTTGTTATTTTGTATGATTTTTTTGTTTGGATTAATTGTATTATCTTTTGTCTATGTTAGGTTAACTATTTAATTGCACATTCTAGATTAATTGTACATTATCTTTTGTCTATGTTAGATAATTGGTAAAGAAGAAACATTTAAATTTTGTGAGATTCATTGGACAATATAGTATCATTTGAATGCTCAAGAACGTTGCACTCATATCCTAGAGAAATTATTCAAAACTTAACATGTGATTTTATGTCGGTAAGAAGAATCAAAATGTGATAGAAAATTTTGTTAATCTAGTGAAGGAAAAATGACCAAGGTTGAGGTTAAAATGACCCCTAAATATGATATGTGAATGGTCACTATAGCAAGCCTAAAAAAATTGAAATTGTAAGGGTTTATCATATATTCTAGGTGTGGTTGTTGATGAATTAAGTGTTATTTTCATCTCTTTAATTGTCCTATCAAAATACCTTAGGTAAAACCTACCTTGACATAGAAGAGCCTAACAATGAAGCAAATATTTCCAATTCTTACGTATAGTTTTTTGTTGTTTCTATTATCTAATCATAACTTTATCCCACAAACCCATCTCAACATTCACTAGAATTAGGTTTTGGTGTTGTCTTTAGGATTTATGGAGCCATAATTGTGATCAACAACATAGTGAAAGTGCAATACGTAAGCCAAATGTATTACTAATGTAACCTCTTCACTTTATATTATTTATATCAAGCCTACAAAAATAGTCATGGATTGAATAATTTCAAATAATTGGTAAGGATTGGTGGCCAAGGATGAAACATAATGGTTGAAGTTACACTCCACTTGTTTATCCATTTTTGAACATTTCTTCAAAAAATAGAGCATGTCACACTCTCCTTTCCCTTCACAAAGGAGAACCTCTAAGAAATATAAAGCCCACAAAACATAAATCATTGGCCACTTGGCTATTTGGAATTAATCCTTTATTATGCAAGCCCAATTAGGCATCCACCTAATTTCATCTTGACCAATAACTAATTGAGACTTAAGTCCATGACATAGAAAAGAAAAATGAAAACGACTCTCTTTTGAATGGATAAATGATATAATTCACAACAAAGAACTCACCATTTTTGTTCATGTATAGAGTAAGAGAATACATGTGACTATACATCACTAATGTGACTATACATCACTAATGTGACTAAACAAAAGTGGCAATGTCTTGTTGTTGAACAAACACAAAAAGAGTTTTTTACCTTTCATAAGTCAATGGTCAATTAGAAATAAACTATATGGGGGAAAGTAGGGACTTAGGCATTGTTATAATATTCCACCATCACTATAACACAAAATATTAGCAAAATCATAAAGATTTAATAAACATATGTGGGGGAAATAAATATAAAAAGGGCATCAATCATATAGCTAGGTAAAGGCATAAGGATGAAACCCTAATTTGAATTTCTTGGATTGATTGTCAATGTTAAGCATGCCAAAACACTATAAAGAGATAGAAATAGGTTATTCCAAGAATGGATGTCAACAACACCTCTTGTTAGGGACTTAAATGTCCAAAAGGTACAAGAATCTAGAAGTCTCTAATAGATCATACCAAACCAAAAAGCTAGGGAGAAGAATAAAATAAGGCCAAAAACTAAAATGTACAAGGACTATGTACAAATTATATAAATTAAATGTAAAAGAAAGAGAAACCTAAAAATTAAAGGCTCACAATGAACAACATTTCCCACATATTAGAGACATGCAATTACAACTAGGAAGATTCTAGCATACATATGAAGCTACAATGGTCCATACAAAAAAATGTGATACATTATCCTCTACAAGGACCTCTTGTTCCCAAAGGTTGTAGGAAAACATAAAACTAATACTTCCCTAAATCAAAAACAACATTTTAGATTATTTATTCCATTCTTTTCATTATAATGCAATTACTACCTAGCTAAAATATAAATATTCTCACACATTCAAGAATGTACACATGGGAATATTTTGGTTGAAGAATCGAGACTAAAAATTAACTTTTGGGCCCTTATATGAATCAAATAGCTCACTATGCAACACATAGAGATCGTGCATATTAACATTACCATAGTTGCATCTAATATTTACGCTAATATTATGTGGTTCATCATTATTGGAAAGTGAGTCTATCCCAACACATAGGAAAATAAAATTCTTCATAATCTAACGTCTTGACATTGTCCTAAATGCAAACCATTTTAGATATATTAATATCAAACTTAAATGTCTCATATTTACATGTTGCAAAATGACATACTAGGCTACATGATTTTTATAAAGAAAACTTTTTATTAGGAAATCCGAATGAAAACTCTCAAATATAGGGAAATTCTCTAAGTAAACTATATTGGGTTAATTCTTTAGGTCACCTAAAATGTGTAGCTCATCTTCTTCTTCATTTACACAAAGATCCCAAATATTACTTCTACTATCAATTTGGTTAACTTTATTAATGTTTGTAAAAATATTAATGGAACAAAAAAAACTAATGCTATGATCAAAATAGAAAAAAGCATATACACTTGAGTCATATAGGTAACCCAAACCATCATTTAGATCATTGAAGCTAAATATGGAAAGTTGAGGCACCACATGTGAAGGACCTAGTTTTTCATATTGCCTCTCTATTTTGCATTGCATTCATTGTAACATGCTACGTGAGACTCATTACTATAACCAAATTTATTAATAAATCTACTAGCAAATTTATTAAGAAATAATGCTAAATTGACTTCATTAGTAGTTTATTCATCTTCTTTTGTTGGAACTTCTCTTTTAGCACATTTTGTATCTAATTGTTGGAATACTTCAAACCAAAGGACTGAATCACCATATAGTATAGCTTGGTTATTAGCATCACAAATATATATAGCTAACTTATTAGACTAAACATCCAAACATAAGGGATTATCAATAGAAACAATTTTGGATGTAAAATGTAACATCATTGGTACCCTAACGGTTTCATCAATGTGTTTACCTCAATAATAAGCCTATGAGGGACTTATGGGATTCATCTCTTTTGAAAAAATATTATACTTAGGATTAAAGACTCCATGATAAAATCTCAAACATTCTTATATAATAGATCTTACATGCTTGGAAATATTTATCACAACTCAAAGTGAGATTATCTAATATTAAATGGACAAACTAATTCATTTTTGTTTTTCTAAATATTAGAAAGCTATTCAATTAACCTACTAAGATCAACTTCATCTCTAAACTACTCAATAATAGTAGTTTGAAATTTTCATAATATGAAAGATAATTATCTAAGAAGCTAATATAATTATATTTTATATTACCCCTCTAATAGTGAACAAATAGTTTCAACAATACATCCTCAACAAATATCTTGAAATAATTCATTAGACTAACAAAGACATAAAGATGCACACTACCTAATGTAAATCACTCCCATCAAATAAGGGCAATTAATTTTTGAGTGTATGGATATTGAATTTATAAATTTAGGCATTTTTTTTATTTATCTCAGCAAGAAAGGATAATCCTTCAAGTTGAACTCTATAAGATGTTATAAATTTCTTCTTTAATTGACAGCTGTTATTGACTCTTGACTCTAGAGTACACTTGACTTTTAGATTCATCATATGTTTCTTTCAAGAATAATTTTCTTAAAAACATTCCCACTAAGAACCCATATTCAAATGCATATACTATACAAAGAACCCATACAACTCATCACTACCTAATAAGTGATGCTTTCAATCATGAAGACATGTAATAAAGAATAATAGGAACCTTAATAATTTGATGTCTTCGGATACATTTTGTTCGCATTGCATTCCATGAGAACACATTTCTTTGCGGCATTCTGTCAAAACAGTTCTCGTGCCTTGTCTATGCTTCCAAATTTTTTGGATACATGTCTACTAGGGCAGTTGCAACTACAACATCTGACAAAATTCCTCTATCCATTATCCTGCGATGGATGTCCATCCCCTGTTCCAAAGCTCCCATTCTGGCAGAGGCGCAAGGAATGCTGGCAAAGGTTGCGGAGTCTGGCGTTGCAGCTGCCAATTGCATTTAGTTGAAAGTTTCTAAATCCTTTTCGAACAAACGCATTTTGTGCATATCCTGCAATCAGAGCATTCCATGAGACCGCATTTCTTTGAGGCGTCCGGTCAAACAGTTCACGTGTCTTGTCTATGCTTGAAGTGATTTTAACCACTTTGGCACAGGTAGGGAGTACACTGTTTGAAGTGATTTTAACCACTACGGAATGAAAGAGGATGCTAAAATCCTCAAATTTGCCGGCATGGGCTGCAGCTCTGGTGTCTGAGCAAGTCGCTGGCTGTCTAAAAGCACTCTCAATAGCTTTTATGGAAAGAACATTGTTGCGCTGCTGTAATATTGTCGAGCAGGGCAGGGGATCAAAACTGTTCAAAGCTGCAGCTTCTTCAGACGCTGCGGACGCACCAAGCTGTAGCTAATAAGTCGTACCGCAAAGCATTCCGGCAAACACTTACGGACATCCACCAAACTTCTGCGCGGGAAAAGAGCTTGAATTTTGGATGTTACTCGAAGGGGGAAATGAATAGAATGACAAGTCTCGGTTCATGCAAATTTCTATCTCTCGAGTCCTTGTTTGGCTAGGACGAGAATTACCATTATAGTCACCTGTTTAGGGCGTAGGGAGTTTTTCAGAAGTCACTTATGTGAAAGTAAAGGATTAGGATTTGGTATATATCCATTTTAGTCTAGGTACCGACATGGTTATCAGAAGGTTTTTAATATTTTTCAACTATTAGATCACGTTGCCTCGTGGTCTTCCCTCATGTCGGCTAAGGCAAACCTTTCTCCCCCATATCGTGTGAAAGGAAATGCCATGATGCTTAAACCCATATTCTCCAATCCGTGAGATGCTTGTCTTGGTTAAAGACTCTTTCCAAAAATTGTTGGCTACGACGTTGGTGAAGTTGTTGATTGTGCACAGACCTTCCATGCGGTTACCCAAAGAATCCTACTGAGCAATATTCTTGTTGTCCCGATCCCTACAACCCCAGCATGAAATATAATGTATAAAAGTAGGATAAAGAAGTATATATGCACAGTTTCTCTCTCTTGAATGATTTCTGAACATTTTGCAAAACTCCTCTGTAGCTTTGGATGAGATTTGATGTTCCCTGGCAGGTAAGGCCTTGCTAACTCATTTCGACTTATTGAGATTCGGGCTCTTGTCCATAGCAAAGTAAAAATAAATAGATAATCCTTACCTTTCTTTTGGGTCAAACTCGATCTTCGTTTCTCGGAAGTGAATACCATGATTGCCCTTTTGTCTTCGACTTAATGTTGTTTTTGCATGCCATCAAGTGAAAAACCATGCCATTAGAGGATGTAAGAAATTAAATCTCTTTTCTAAGGTTAATTGCATTCATATTACGAGCTCCATGCAACAAGCGCTAGCTGAAACACATGGAAAATAGAGACAAATGAAGTCTCGTAAGATTTTCTTAGCATTAAGAGTCCAAGTTGTTTCTCTTAACCGATGTGTCTATTGCCAGCTTAAAGCCATTTAAAGGATCTTGTATCATTTATTGGTGCTTTGAGCTTATGCTCCTCCTCTCATATGTCGATGGACACCCATCACTAGTCCATGCCAGTAAATACTAACTCTGCAACTTATAAGTTTCAATGCTTGGCAGTACCGCTATTTTATCTCATAAATGGGATGTATCTATGCACTCTACTCTCCTTCGTTCATACGCAGCTGGTGGGAGCTTTTTATTTCAGATACCCGTATTTTAATGGTAGGGTTGTGCTCACTACACTCTATTTGAAGAAGATAGCATGGTAGAATGATTCCCTCAGTTTTGAGACTTTAGTGAGCTTGGTTTGAAATCCCATGCCAATCATCAATCATCCATAACCATAAGGATTATATTATGGAGATGATTCTATGACTTAATCTATGGGGACGACTTTATTTACAGTGACAAATTGGATCGATAGTAGAAAGAGTGCACAACCAAAAGGTGGCTTGTGATTCTTGTCATAGTTAACTCAACACATGGTGCATTCAAATCCTAAATCATTTTCCAAGAAATAATAAATAAATATCAACAAACAATGATTAGTTATTATCAATTTCTTGTACAAGCATGACTCAATCTTGATGATCATCTCGGTTAATGTCAAATAGATTGTTAATCACTGTCTGATAGAATGGAGAATGAATAAGTATCGTGCACTTGATGCATTTACTTGTGGTGATTGTCAAGTAAGTCTTGTTTTCAATGAGCATTATCTTACTGATGCATGTATTGTCTTTATCGAAGTATGTTAGAAAGGAATCTAAAGCGGGATTTAAAAGATGTATTTGAAGGCTAAGTGCAAACTTCACTTAATACCATGGTGTGTGTGTGAAATGGATATGTATGCATGGCTGCATTTTTAATCTACAACACCATAATAGATCATATGGGCAATGTATTTTATAGAAATGTGTACACATATTACACATTTGTATATGTACCTATAAATGCATACATGTGATACACCTTCCTTAATCAGTTTTATTAAATTCTTATATTATTGTGAACAATGCATTTCTATGGATATGAAAAAGAATGAATTAGAAAAATTTCTTACGTTGTTTGCATATGAGTAAGAAGATGTGATTATTTCTTTTCGAGCATGTTCATTTGCTTATGAGAAAATGATATCCAATTGTTAAAGGTGTCCTTTCTTGATTTGCACTTATGAAAGTATTATTGAAAGGATGCATGAATATAGACATGTTATCATAATAGCGGCTTGTACTTGCAAGGATTTACTTGTTACTTGAGAAATGTTGGGACTAAGCAACATTGATGGTAAACTATTATGTAACCTGTATGATTGATTTATGTATGAGCACAAGTGTCAAGCATGATGAAGTTTTTGGTGTAATCTTTATGATGTTCTTGATGTTGAAATGTCTTACTACACATATTCTATTATTCATGTTCAATATTGCATTGCTAGTTTTCCTCGTGTTGGGTCAGGTATTCTTCGATGGACTGAAGAATTTTGGGGAAGTGTTTCACTTTGTGGTAGGGCGGAAACACGCTCTAACAATGTTATCGCCCTCGAAGTGGTCAAAGGAGTTTCAAGGTCAAAAGGATCTTGTCAGGAAGGCTCAAGTTTTCAGTTGTTGTATAATCTTGCTATTGACCAAGATGTCTATTGTAAGGGAAAATTTCACATATGTAATGCCTTGTAATCGGCTTTTGTACTCCAAATTATTAAATTAATATAATTCTTTATCTTTTTCTTAAACATTGGGCATGTGTCATTCTATGTGTGTGATGATGTGTAAATTATGTATTTAATTAAGCTTTTATTTTTGGGGGTTATTAAAGACATGAAGGAGTGCATGGTAAAGCATGAGGAACCAAGTAAAAGTCTTCTTAACAAATTAAGGCAATACATGCATGGACAGTCATAAAGAAAATAGTTTATGATAGAGATATTCATGATAGTATGACAAAGCCAACACAAAACTTTAGGAAGATGGGGTATGGAAAATTGATAGAAAGGTAGTCTAAGAATATGTATGGGTTAAGTAGCAAAAGATAGAGATGACACTAAAAACCTCATGAAGATAGAAAATTATAAGAAAGAGTGTCAAAGAGAAATGGACAGTCAAGATTGAGATTCATGAGCATAGTGACCAAAAGGATGGATAAGGCTTTCTTAAGCATGAACACAAGGTTCTCTGCACGCAAGATAACAATAAATAGAAGAAAATTAGAGGTCAGCTCACATGCCAAGAGTCAAGCCATGGGATGATTAAAGAAAGGTTTCTTTGGAAAAACTTAGATGCACATAAGAAGACAGAGTATACAATTCAAAATATGACACTCTTGAGTGTAAAGGTGATGGTTGTTGGACATGAAATTCATGGAGGTCATTTAAGGATTAGCTTACCAGCATAAATTCATAGTCATGTTGAGGCAAAGAGTAGAGATAGTGAAAAAGGATAAGAGATAAAATCCTTTAAGACAAAGGTACAATAGGTAAGGTTAAGAGTGCAACTCTAAGCATGACAGTCATTTAGTATTATGTAGGTCAAAAATCCATTAACTATGACAATAGAAGAAAAAAAATGCACAATCCAAAGGATAGTGATGAAAGAGTATTAAACCTTATGAAAATGCCAAAAAATCTAATAGGGCATAGTCGCTTCATAAGGAAGCATAGAGTATTTATGACATTGTATTCATAGAGAGGTGAAAAGGTGGTATAAATAACATTTGATCTGATAAACATATAACAAGGTCAGAAATGTGTGAAAGACAATCCTCTTTGTCTTTCCTATTGAAAAATGCTATCAAATGACAAAGGCATTGTCAAGTGTAAAATACAATGATCTTGTTTGTTAAGGACAAAGATGACAGACCCAGTAGCAAAGTATCACAAAGACAGTTAACTATGAATGAGAATGGGTTGTAGCAAATAGTATGTTTAAGGAAGAATAAATTTATTTTAGAAAAGGATGTGTATTTTCTTATGAAAGCCTTCGTTTGTTTTAAACAATAGTTTTAAGGCCTTACTCATGGGATATTTCATCAACAATGAAGTTTACATGATGAAGAAACAATGAAGATATTTGAACAAAGTTAGAATTATTCTATCATTAATATATCTCATGAATAGTTATTTCTTTGAATGATACCTTATCAAGAGGACTTGCTACTATTGAATGTTAAGCCCCTGCAAGTATCTTGAATTCCAAACCCTTTCCAAGGTCCAGTTTGGAAACCTTGTAGGTATCTTGTGGAGGTGTTAAGATATGGATAATCTTGTGTAGTCAATGTTCTCTTCACATGGGAAATGAAGATAGTGCAAGGTTGTATCAAGGTGTCTTAAGAACCTGAAGATTGAATGAAATCATTAAAAGTACCAAAATCCTTGTCAAACTCTTGTTAACCGACCTTATTATCATCAACATTGTTAATTAGTGATAAATTATGGTATATTGTCTATGTATAGTAGAAATATTAGTAGAGGGATCACAATCATGCAAGTGGAATGTCATGACAGTGAAATATTAACCCTTTATCTTTGTTGAAGAGAAGAAGGGAAATTGTCTATTACCATACGATAAGATATACAGTGAACAAAGTATATCAAGAATATAAGTCATGCCATTTACAAAAAAATGAAATACAATGAGAATTCACTTATAGGTCAAGTATGACAAATAGTGATAGGGGCATTGCATGTATTTGTGATGGTCTAAGAAAGACATTGTCAAAGGAGAGTCAAAGTAAGTACAAAATACAATACATATGATGGAAATGAAGAAATAATGAAGGAGGTTTGAATTTATTGTAACAATAAAGAAAGGAGCTTAAATACATGAGACAAGTGTCAAGTATTAGCCCTGAAAGATCTCCTATGCTATCCTAGGGAGTTTAACCATTTCAACTCTCATTCACATCCCTTATAAACATTGAATTATGATAGTTGGAGTAATGAGCAATTGAAAAGGGATGCCTACGTCCATTTTGAGTTAGTTTAGGCATTTTTAAAGCAACATTATAACAACTTAGACAAGTTCTTTTCTATTAAAAATAGCACAGTTTGTAACTCAAAAAAACAATCATTTTATGATTGAAAATCAATGTAAATTTCATCTTTAAAAGAAATATCAATTTATTTTTAGACTATGTACTACTATAAGAAAATATTTTGAGCAATAAAATTCAATTTTCTACCTTCAAAAAACTTTTTCTATTGTGTGTAATTTAGTAATTGATGTTATTTCTACGATTTCATTATATGAATCCTCAAATGAATGTCTTAGATTTGGAACCTTTTAACATAAAAGGTATATCTTGTGTAGGTTATAGTTTGTGTTAACATGTAAACATCTTATATATGTGAATAATACTTATTTTTCTTCCTTCTAGGACTATCACAAGTTTAACCTTTCTATAAAACATTGATGCATGAGTATGTTAAAGCTTGAGTTGTATGAACATAGTTGGGCCATTGTTCTTTTGTGTGTCAAAATAGTGGCATAGGTCTTAGTATTATTTTAGTTACCTTAGTAGGAAGTAGGTTCATTTTATATTATCCCTCTACTCTTTCCTCGGCAAAGCAAAATTTTAGTTTAGATTAGGTGATTGCAATAAGGGAACCAACCCTCCCTGGAGATTCACTCCAAGCTATGGGCAACCCACAAGCCCTAGAGTGTTTCCATGTTTCATTGAATTGTTGAGCTAAGTGCTTAGCAAGGGTACAAATCCACCTAACAATAATAGGATCATACAAATTTGAGATGACATATTTGTAAGGAATTTAAACCACCTTTCATCCATTGCATCAATCATAAGGTTATCCTATAGATTTGATCTATTTTAGCAACATTCATTGCAAATTCAATCTCATTTAATTGCATACAACTAGAATGGAGGCTTTAACACTATGGTTTGATTCACCTTGCTCAAAATTTTAGCTTGTTAGGTGTCACATTTGTTTGTTGGGCACTCTTCCACCTTGCGAGGCATTATACACTTTATTTGGGGAATTTTTCTTCATGTGGAGGCATTTTTCATATGCGTAGGGAATTTTCACCTTTTTTGGGGAGTTGGAAAGTAGAAATATAAGCTTGGTGCAACACTAGAATTTGATAGTGTAGGAAAAAGTATCCCTTTTTCACACTTAATTTGGGAATAATTAATAATAAAATATGCTTAATTATGCCTTAATTTAGTGTTGTAATATGTTTTTCATATATTCACATTAATTTTAGGGCCCTTTTTTATTAAATGGACTTAATTGTGGGGTGAAGCCACAATAGTGGTTTACAATTCAAGTGAAGAAGGAAAACTCACAAAAAATGACCCCAAAGCAAAAAAAAGTGATTTTGGGGGTTCGTACGAACCTACTGGTTCGAGCGAACCCATTAGGGGTTCGACCGAACCCCTTTGAATTGTGACCGCCAAAAAACCAAAAAAAAAGGCATAGCAAAGGGGTTCGAGTGAACCCATTTGAAGGGGTTCGCTAGAACCAAGGTTCGACCGAACCTCTAGGGCTTCGCTCATATGAACCCCCCTTATCCCTCATCCCCCCATGAGACACCAAAAAAACCTAAATTTTGGCACTTCAGAGCACGGGTTAAGGATGAAAATGGAGGAATCTTCGTAAATCCAATAGGATATCCTTGGAACGAGCTATCCAACGAATATAATTTTAATATGCTTTGTTTTTATTATGTATTTGTTTTTTTGGTTTTATTAAACATAGGTTTTTCATCGAAAATGAAGGTCTTTGTTCTGCACATGTGGAAAAATAGCATATTATCAAAAAGAGAATTTGAAAAATATGAGTGCACCAGATATTGAAGTCCTTGATCCAACAAAAAAAAAATGAATTTCGATATATACAAAAAAAATTATGCGTTATACGGTCGCGCTATGTTTGAATTGCAATTGGTTTGACTTTGAAACTTGATTAAGGAAAAAATATTCAATAAAAAACTATCTAACCAAGTGGAAGCACTAGATATCAAAGTTACAAATCTAAATTTGAAAGAATTAGAATTTTATCCTTCATGGAAAAAATTTATGCATTATACGGTGTGCGTCACTTTTTAAAAATGTTGTTTTCTAAAAAAAGCCAGTTTTGTGGGAGATGGAAAAAGAAGTACAATCTAATTCAAAAAAATTTGAAAAAAATATTTTTAGAATCTACAAACAAAATGTGATGAGAATCTAGTTTGCATCATCTTCAAATTCCTCACGGTTTAACCGCTATAGATGCCCGAATGTGAAGATTTAGTTAATAATAATAATTTTAGTGTCCAGTTTGGCCAAAAATTGTAAACCACTATTGTGGGATCACCTTGTGCCTTATTTTTGGTGTTGTAAGGTGTACCTTTACACTTTCACACTAATCTAGGGCTTTATTAATTGATTGAGGTTAATTTTCCTTAATTGGCCCTTTAATTCAAATCCAAGCCTAATTAAATGCAATTTTCAAGGGATAAAACTCGACATTCATAAATTCCATTTCACAACACTTAACTTTGGAAGATGTGTGTCCTAGGTAAGTGACCTAGGACCCATTCATCATAGGGTGAATGGGTAGGCAAATGGATCCTCACTTAGACCTAGAACCCTAATTTAACATAATGTTTAACACTAAGCAATGTATGTCCTAGGTAAGTGACCTAGGACCATTCATCCTATGTTGAATAGGCCCTCACTTAGACCTAGGACCCCCCTTTAAAATATGTTTTTAGTGGTATTTTAATGATTTCAAATCTACAATTCAATGTCGACTTGTGATATTTTAATTTCAGAAATTAATGACAAGATATGCATAAGTAAGAGGTTATTTCATTATGTTTCATCCTAGCGATTTCAAGTCTTCAAGCATTCTATCAAATTTATGAGTAAGTGTGATAAAGAGCATTCAAGAGCATTTTCAAGGCATTCAAGGGCAGAATCATAGAAGATTATTGCATCAATCAAGATTCCTATCATCATGTCAAATACTTATTGCATCATGCATGTTGTTTGAGCTAATGTGGTGATGTAGTGTTCAAGATCTATGCAAGTATTCAAGGAAATTATCTCTAATCAAGTTTCATGATCAAGATCTAAATTCATTGAGGCCACTTCATGCTAGTTTACAGATTTGTTATCCAATGTTTCAAATAAGGTTTCCTTGTTTCATTCCTTCATGTTTCATTGTTTCATCCCTCCATGTTTCATTGTTTTATTATAAGGTTTAATTACCAAAATGAGGTTTGACCAAGGCAAACCCCCATTCACCTAAAAAACAACGTTTTTCTCTCTTTGATGTGTGATTGCATACTTTAGGTTGAATATCCTTTGAATATCAAAATTGAAGGAAGTTGCAAACTTGCAAGAAAAGTTTTCAAATCACGGAAACTCTTCTATAGGATTTGTTTTCAGTTGTTCGAAAGTGAAAACCTAGAATCTGAGAGTGCAAACCTCACAGAAGAGAACCTAGAAAGCATTTTTTAGGAACCCTAGCTAGGACCCATTTGCCATAGGGTGAATGAGACCTCAGTGAACTTCAAAAGGTGACTTTTGGTAGAAGGTACACATTGTTTTCCTCTTTCCAAATTTGCCTTTTGATTATTGTTTTTGTCAAATTTTATTATTATTCTTCATTTTCATCTTATAGCTTACATTTTGAATGAACTTTGGAAAATAGGTTGTGGTGAACCCCATTCCCAATCCATCATCACCAACAACCCATTTTTCTTTGTTTCATTTTGGTGAACCTGAGTTTGATCGTTGCATTTTTTGATTTTAGAGTCCTCTTTCATCCTAGATTTAGATCTTGCATTCATTTGCATCTCTTTGCATTGAATTTAGTCTCATTTAGGGTGTCTAGTTTGCATTCAACTTGGCATTTCATTTAAGGATTTTAGGATTGCATCTTTGCATTCTTTAAATATGAAAAATACAAAAAAAAAATCAAGCATCTTGCATATCATTTATATAGCATTCATTTACATTTGAAAAATGAAACAAAATTGTGTATCAAACTAGGTTTTCTAGGTTGTCATTTTGTCACATTTTGCACTTGCATTCAACATTGAATTCACACAAAATTAAAACTAAAACTTGTTGTATCATACTGGAATCTGGAAACCACTAAAAATCACATAGAAATCTGTAAAAACTTGTTTGAAAACCCTCACCTAGGACCCATTCTCCCGAGGGCGAATGAGTCCCTGATTAGGGTCACATTTTGATTTTTTGGGCATAAAAACATTCATTTCTACATTTCTGATTGTTGTTTTCAGATTTCTATTTTTGTTTGCAATATTTTTGTTTCATTAATTTGATCATATCTAGCTTAATTTTATAAATTTAGTGAATTGTGTGATTTCAAAACTGCATTTACAAGACTTCATTTTCAGATTTTTGCATAATGTAATTAGAAATTTACCTTGTTTAGAATCTGGAAATTGCATTTATACATTGCATTCTAAATCATTGCATTGCAATTTACCCTACTTTCCATTTTGGGTTGGCATTGAGTTTGTGAAGCTTGTGTGAGCTTTACAACTTGGTGTTCTATTATCAATACTATTGTGAGATGTATTTTGCAACTCATGTCATCTCGCGATACACCATTCACCGTGGATCTTGGGTTTTCTAACTCTCTAATAGTGTTGATCTAATCAACCCCCTATAGATCATAACATGCATACCTCATTTCCAATGATTTCCCTACCTACAACCAATGTGCATGATGTTAACAATACCATCCCTACCATGACTAGTTATACTCAAGCTTTGGGGAATACTCAAAGCCAAGGTGGAACTTCAATTCCTCCTTCCACGATACCAATCTCTATTCTGACATACACTAGTACTCATGTTACCACAACCATTCAACCTACTATCAATGTCAATACTTCCTTAGGTACTTCCTTAGGGAATCCTTCTAGCATTTTGCATTAAAATCTCATGTCTCCTCAATCATCTCCCCTTACAAACTTACAATTCATTTTCCCTCCGCAAACATACACCACTCCACCTTATTCCCCTCCATCTTACAATACCAACAATGATCCCATCATTAACACACTTTTGCAAAACATGTCATCCCTTCAACAATAAATTGCCATCCTAAATCAAAACAACAATAGCCAACCTTCACAATACATCAAAACCAACCCATTATCCCTAGAGATATTGAGAACACAAATGCCACAAGGTATAGAAGTCCTAGATTTAAGAAATATGGTGGGAAAGGAGATCCTGTTAGCCATTTTTCCGCTTATACAACCCTATGTAGTGACTTCATCTTTGAAGATAATCTCTTGGCTAAACTCTTCCCTAGATCCTTGAAGGATACTACTTTAGAGTGGTTTTTCTCTTTATCGAACAACTCAATAAACTCATTCAATGAGCTTATTGATGCCTTTTACAACCACTTCCACATTCACATGGGTCCCAAGATGACCCTAGCTGATTTAACATGTAAACAAATGGGCATACGAAAAATTCATCGCCAGCAATTCGCCGATGGAAAATTCACCACCAGCAATTCACGGTGGGAAAATTCACCGCCATGACAAATTCATCATGGGAAAATTCACCGCCATGACAAATTCACCGCCAAGTAAAATTTACCGCCAGCAATTCACCGAAGCGGAAAATTAACCACATTAATGTCTTTTAATATATATTTCAAAGAGTTTGAATTTTTTTTTTAAATAATTTTCACTTGTTACAATACAATTTTATTTTTTAAATATTTTTTATGTTTATTTTGATATGAAAATTATGCACTAATTTTCATAAAAAGTTAAAAGAAAAATAAATTATTTACTTTAATTTCTACTTCAACTATTATTTTATTTTTCCATGTCTTTATTTATATATACATTTTTTTGTTTTTCGGTGTGTTCCTTTATTTTATACAATAAACATAAAAAAAAATATTTTAAAAAATATATATTATACAATATTGTATAATGAAATAATGGAAAAAATATATATTTTATATAAAATATTATATATACATTTTTTTATTTTTCTATGTGTTTCTTTGCACAAATATTAAAAATATATATTTTTCCATGTGTTTATTTATATTAAATTATTTTATTTTATTTTTATTATCATAAATTTTCCATGTTTTTATTTATGATATTAAAATTAAGTTAATCGATTTATTTTTTATTTTTATTTTTATTATCATAAATCAAATTCTCTAAATTTAATACGATTAATTTTTTATTATCATAAATCAAATTATTCTTTTCAAGAAAAATCATTTTTTTTGAAATGTATATTAAAAAACATTAATGGCGGTTAATTTTCCACATCGGTGAATTGTTGGCGGTGAATTTTACTTGGCCGTGAATTTGTCATGGCAGTGAATTTTCTCACGATAAATTTGTCATGGCGGTGAATTTTCCCACGGTGAATTGTTGGCGATGAATTTTCCATCAGTGAATTGTTGGCGATGAATTTTCCTAGAGCCAAACAAATGAATGATGAAAAGGATATCGATTTTATAGCACGCTATCAAATGTTGCATTCACAAATAAACATTAAGATTCATGATGGTGACCTTCAACAAATGTTTATTTCCAATTTACAAAAAAAAATTCCAAACCAAACTTGAAATGTTGAAATTCACATCCTTCACATAGTTATGTACAACCCTTCATGACTATCAAAATTCAGCTTATGGTCGTGACGTGAAAAATCCTTCTAGTCGTCTTGAAAATTTTGAATCCACACCTCAAAATATTTACCAACCTTTCAAGAAACAGAATAGGGGCTTTTTACAACTTAATTCCCCTCAACCAAATCTGCAAGTTGATAACCAAGTGGTTGCTATAAAGATGACAAATCCTTTTTCCTTTGGGGATAGGAATAGAAAATTTACCCCTCTACCCGACACCCTTCATAATATAATATTTCATCTTGTGAACAAGAATATGCTTTCCTTACCTCCTGTCAGAGTTCCTGATCCTAATAAACCATTACCCTCAAACTATAGATCAAACGCTTATTGCCATTACCACCAACAAAATGGACATGATACAGAATATTGTAAGTGTCTTAAACATCTTGTGCAAGACCTCATTGATTCTAATCGACTTCAAATTGGAGGTGTGAATGATCAAGGTAATAAGTCAGTAACTCCTCCCAACCAAAACTTACAAATCTTTGCCAGTCCCATGTCGAAACACATATAATTTGTCAAAGTTAGTGAAACAAAGAATGATGTGATGAATGTTGACATAGACGATGAAAACACAAAATATGAAAATAAGGACGAAATGGTTGAAGTAGTGGCATTTATTGAAGCTAAACCTCGTAAGGGCCAAACCAAAATGCCCCTTGATATTGCTTTCTCACAAAATGACATAATCATACATGCACCTGATGGTCCTCTTTACATAGCTGGAAGAATCAATGACAAGTCTACTAATGGGATATTAATTGATCTCATCTATGTAGAGAATGTGATCACTAAAGAATTCCTATTTCTACATGAACTCTATCAAGATACATATATGAAAAGCTGAAAGCATGGATCAAAATGCATTATGCTTTTGCTTGCCCTACGATTGGCTCAATAAATATCCCTCTAAAGGTTGGACCGAAAACATTAAATGTCTCATTCACCATCATCCCATCGTCGAACCAATTTCATGTGAAGTAAGGCTATCCATGGCTTCACTCCATGAATTTCGTCCCATCGGTTGTGCATAAATGTTTAAAATTTCCCTTTGGCATTGAAATATTTACAGTGCATCATAGTGGCTTTAATCATGTGTCTTCCCGTGAGAACTTTTCATTGGATTTATTTTGGCCCAAGCCTATTGAACCTATTAGACCCCATGAAGACTTATTTTTCAAAGCATATCAAAATTTTAAGGCAAAGTGTATAGAAGAATTATCCCTTAGAAATATGCCTCAACCTGTGATTGAGCCACCTATCTTTGACGAAACCATGATTGAACAAGAATCCCTTCCAAATATCCAAGAACAGCCTATGACAAATCCTCCTAGGTCATTTCCTATAAGATACTGTGAGACAATCAAAAAAATCTCGTTGTGCCTCCTAAAATCAAACAAGTTTACAAAGCTAGAGAGAAAGTGGTTGAACAACCTCCCATGGTTCCTTTCATTCCTCCCCTAAGGGAAGAAAATAAAACTATGGTTGACAAACTAGCTCCTACATAATCACAAATTGACAATAGATTGAAATGAAACTGAGATGCTAGAGCATAGGCATAGACGTCATGCTCTTGCTCGTATGTTACAAACTAAAGAAGAAAAGAACATAGAAAATCAAAATCTGAACTTGCTTGAAGCAATGCATGATGACTCTATACCTCCGTCGCAACGTAAACAAGAACCTTCCACATACATTATCATTTGACCTTGTGTTGTGATTAATTTAGATGATGAAATAAATATTACAAAGATTGATGAATAAGTGCATAATGAGTTGAATTCATTGTTCTCCTCTTCTATGAGCTTAAATGAAAATTCTACTAGAATAAGAGTGTTGAACTTGGTGTGTCTCCTAGTTTGGTACTTGTCATTTTCCCTTTGGCCAGTTGTCTACCTTCTGCATATACTAATTAAGATGGGGATGCGGACGACCTGCTATAGGTTGACTCGCATGTTCCTTACTAGTCCTTTTGCTTTATTTTCTTTTTCCTGTTTCTTTATGTGATTGCATGTGCATAATGTGATCCCCTGTAATGTTTTGTTTGGTGTATCTCTCTCTCTCTCTCTTTTTCCATTCCTCTATTTGTAACTACATTCTTCTATATGTCGTAAACATTTTATCTTTTTTTTGCTTGTCTTGTGTTTTCCTTTTGGGGATGACGCAAGGTGTTGAGATATTTAGGTCTCTTCCATATTAACCCGAAAGGGTTTTTCTTTGTTTTCTCTCTCTATGTGTCATTCTTCTAGTTCTATGAGTATTTTTGGAATGATGATATTTTTGAGCTCTATAATAACACTATAGCAAAGATATATTGTCCCCGAATCCATAGATCCCTTATGTATTTTTGGTGGCAACCCCTCCTTCCTTTTTCATGGTGTAGCTTCATTTCAAAAATATATGACTTGGCATAGGGCTTTTTGAGTAAGCTCTCATGTCTTAGGATTGAACATTGGCTACTTTAAAGTAATTACTCACAACAATGGTGTTAGCAACTGCTTTAAAGTGGGGGCATACATCAATATCTTTCGATACTTCTAATGTTTCATGGTGTGATTTTCTTTTTTCTTGTGATATGTCCTTTTCTTGGTGGTTTCATTGGGTTTGATGTCCTCCAAGAGTGTGATATTTCTTAGTGTTTGACTTTCCTCTTAGTGGTGATGCGATGCACTACATTCCCTAAGTTGTACAATCTTTTACTCTTGACTTGTCCTCTCTTGGAGAAATTAGGCACGATGTTCCCTAAGAAGAAGACCTTACACGAACTAAGCAAGATCCCTTTGAGAAAAAACCATTTATATATAGATAATGTGTTCATAATAAGTGTTGGGCATAACGTAGCTTGCTAACCTTGTGAAGCTCGAACCCATCCCTAATAAAGGCCACCAAGAATAACATACCTTGATTTCCTGTGGATCCCTAAAGCTTACAAATGCTACAATAAAAGATTGAGAAAGATTGTTGAAAGTGCAAATATAAAACTTGATGAAGATATGCACAGATCAGTTGAAACAAGTGAATTGAAACTAGATGAACCTATCTGCAGACAAGAACAAGAAGAGAATAAGGAAGAAGAAAAATAGATTGAAGAAGAAGCTCCGGAACCTACTCCTATGACTCCAAAATATGTATAGAAAAATCATCTGGAAGAACAAATAATTGGAGACAAAGACAAAAGTGTAATGACAAGAAGCAAAGTGGTGGCAACTGAGGTAAATCTATGTTTACTTTCCAAGATAGAACCTAAAACAGTGTGTGAAGCATGCAAAGATGAAAATTGGGTTAGAGCAATGAAAGAGGAATTATAGCAGATAGAGAAAAATCAGACATGGGAATTGGTTCCTAGACCGGTAAACAAGAATATAATTGGTACAAAATGGGTATTCAGGAATAAGCTGAATGAGAATGCTGAAGTAGTAAGAAATAAATCGAGGCTTGTGTGCAAAGGTTATTCACAGGTTGAAGGAATAGACTTTGAGGAGGAATTTGTCACGGTGGCAAGAATGGAGGCTATTTGGATATTTTTGGCATTCTCTACTCACAAAGATTTTAAGGTATACCAAATGGATGTTAAGTCTGCATTCCCGAATGGAGAATTGGAAGAAGAGGTATACATGGAACAACCAGATGGATTTCAATTATCAGATCAGCCAAACATGGTATGTAAGTTGAAAAATGCATTGTATGGACTTAAACAGGCTCCCAGAGCATGTTATGCAAGGTTGGACAAGTATTTGACTCAGCAAAGGTTCAGCAAAGGCTCTGCAGACAGTAATCTCTATTTTAAGGTTGAAGGAAACAAAATTTTGATAGTGGTTATGTATGTTGATGATATTATCTTTGGAGGAAATGAGGGTATATGCAAGAAATTTGTAGAGGAGATGCAAAAAGAGTTTGAAATGTCCATGATTGGTGAGTTGAATTTCTTCCTTGGACTTCAAGTGAATCAAACTAATAAGGGCATATTCATTTCACAATCAAAGTATATTAAAGAATTGTCGAAGAAGTTTGGAATGGATGACTCCAAACCGGTTTGTACCCCTATGGTGACTGGATGCAAACTAAGTAGGGATGACAAATCTCCTAAAGTTGATCAAAGCAAGTATAGATCTATGATTGGTGGACTATTATATCTTACTTCTACTAGACCAGATATCATGCATGCAGTATGTTTGGTTTCCATATTTCAATAGAACCCAAAGAAACACATGTTACAATTGTAAAAAGGATATTCATATATCTAAAAGGGACTCTGGATTATGGTTTGTGACATCCTAAGGATACTAATTTTAATTTGAGTGCTTACACTAATGTAGATTGGGTTGGTTGTGTAGATGACCAGAAGAGTACAAGTGGTGATGCATTCTTTCTTGGATGCAGGTTGGTTTCTTGGCTAAGCAAGAAACAGGATTCAATTTCTTTATCCACTGCAGAGGTTGAGTACATAGCAGCAGCATCTTGCTGCACAAAGGTAATGTGGATGAAGCAAACATTGAAGGATATAGGAGTGATATGTGATGAGCCTATCCCTATCTTCTATGATAATACAAGTACAATAAATATTTCAAAGAATTTGATAATGCATTCAAAGACAAAGCATATATCTATCAGATATCATTTCTTAAGAGAGAAGGTATTGGAGAATGAATTCAAGCTTGAATATGTGCCTACAAAGGATCAGATTGTTGATATATTTATTAAGGCTCTTCCTAAGGATACTTTTGAGTATCTCCAAAAGAAGTTGGGGGTTACTAACCCTCCTTTGAAATAAGTGCACATAGAGGTGCATCAATCTAGTGGATCTACAAATTCATCATTTGTCTGGACTGATGATTGGGGTCTACTCCTCAGGGGGAGTGATCATAATTATGTAAAAAAAATTGTTCCTTTCCATTTATGTCAAAGGGGGAGAGAGATTCATGTGTTGTTATCAATGAAAAAGGGGGAGATTGTTGCAAGTATTAATGAGTATGGTGGTGTTGTCATTAATATTTTCATTTATGTCAACACAGTATAGGTTGTTGCAAAGAAAGGAAACAAGTGGTTGCAAGTGTGTTGATATGATGAGTTACCAAGTGTTTTTGAGAAAATCAATAAATAGTGAAGTCAGAATTGTGTGTGTGTTCAAAATGTGCTCTAGTATGTGCTCCGCATTTCTTTTGTGTTGATCCTATGCTTGTGTGGATTTTAAGTGTTGTTTAAGGGAATCCTTGAGTGATATATCCTGGATTATAGCTTCTGGTTTGATGAAGAGTGAAAGTTGAGTTCACCGGTTTGTGAACTGGTCGTAGAGTTGTTTGTCCGTGGATGGGAGAAATGTATCCGCCTTATATGTTATGTGGTTTGCATGTTATCTTCTTTGTTGGAAGCATGTTATGTGGTTTGCATGTTATGTGTGTTAAGAAAAATATTGGTCTGGATGGTAGTGCTAAGAAGTATAAAGCTTGGTTGGTCGTGAAAGGTTATTCCCAGGTGGAGGGAATTGATTATGGAGAAATATTTTCTTCTATAGCTAAGCTGACATCTATTAGATTTATTTTCTCACTTGCAGTTGTGCATGACCTAGAGATTGAGAAAATGGATGTGAAGACAATGTTTCTTCATGGAGAGATGGAAGAAGAAATTTATATGTCCTAGCCTGAGCACTTCGTTGAAAAAGATAAAGTCTGGTTTGCAAGTTAAAGAAATCTCTGTATGGTTTGAAGCAATCGCCTAGAATGTGGTACCAAAATTTTGACACCTTTCTGTTGTCATTGGGATTTGTGAGATAAAAATATGATCATTGTGTGTATTAAAAAACTAAGAATGATCATTTACTCATCATTGCCCTGTACGTGGATGATATGTTATTCTTTGGGAATAATAAGGGTATGATTTTTGTTTTAAAATTTCAGTTGTCAACACGGTTTGAAATGAAAGATTTAGGTGTAGCAAGGTATATTCAAGGAATGGAAATTAGAAGGGATAGGGGAAGTATAAGGATTTGTCTTAGCCAAAGAAAGTATATTAGTACCATCCTTGAGAGATTTGATATGACGGATTGCAAGCAGTTAGTTGTTCCAGTGTTACAAGGAACGAAGCTATCTATTGAAGATTGTCCGAAGTCTCCTAATGAAATGGAGGACATGACCAGGGTGCCTTATGCAAGTGTGGTTAGTAGCTTATTGTATACGCAATGTTTTGTACTAGGTCAGACATTTCCCAAGCAGTTTGAGTACTTAGCCAGTTTATGAGTAATCTAGGAAGACCGCATTGGGATGTTGTGAAGAGATTTTTCATATATTTGAAGGGTACCTCGGAGTTTGCTTTGTGTTATCATGGAAACTTGGTTGGATTATAGAGGTCTCTTAGCATTCATGGGTATGTGGATTCTGATTGGACAGGGGACATTGACAGCAGAAGATCCACCAGTGGATACATCTTCATGTTATTTGGTGGTGCAGTGAGCTGGATGAGCAAGCGAAAGGCTGCGGTCACTTTATCTACTACTAAGGTAGAGTATATGGAAAAAACACACACCTACAAAAAAGTGGTTTGGGTTAGATGTTTGTGTTCTGATGTTGTGTTTAATGCAGGGAAAATTACAATTTGTTGTGATAGTCAAAGTGCTATTTATTTGGCAAAAAATCCCACTTTCCATGCCAAGACGAAGCATATCAATGTTCAGTATCATTTCATTCATGATATGGTGGAGGATTGAAAAGTTAATCTTGAAAAATTGGATACTCTAGAGAATTTCATTGATGCATTGACAAAGCCTGTGAGCACAGAAGAGTATAGGTGGTGTGCCAATTTGATGGGCCTTGCGACCTATGACTTTCAATAACTTTGAGTTTAGAGGAAGCCAGTAAGTCTTCGTCAAGTGGGAGCTTGTTGGAAAATATGCCTCAACTTGTTGTTACCAATTTTTACTACAGCTCAATTGTTAGAGCTGATTAATTTGTTATATCTTAAAGTGGAAGTTCAGTTATTCTGCATGTGCATTAAGTGTTGTTTGCACTACATTCATCAAGTGTCAATTATGCATTGTTTGAGAAAATTGAGTTTTAGGAGTTGTTGTTTAGTGCTTTACAAGTCAAATGGAGTACAAAACTGAATGTACAAATGATTAAGCATAACAAGTGCTTTCATTTATTTCATGATGCTATTCACATTACAATATTTCATTTGATTGCAAGAATACAAATGATGGTACATTTTTTTGCATTTTGATGCATTTCTTTTCAGAATGAAAGGCAGAACTTTAGAGAAATTAAAGAATCCACACAAGTCGTGGATGTAACTATCACAATGCATCATAAGGAGCATGCTACACTATTGAAGATGCAAGAAAGGGAGACACATAAGCATGGACATAATCATCATTGCCTATGCTTTTGGTTGATGCAGAAGTGGTGCACCATCCTTTGTCCTCGAGCTTCAATCGACCTGTAAGAGAAGTAAAGGGTTGTTAGAGCTCCAACTATGAACATCCCTATATGAACCACCAACAATAATGTAAAATGCTATTGATAATACATTGAAACAGTTGAGAGAATGGGAGATGAATAAGAGCTGAAAATGGAATGTCACATCATTATTTTTATGCTAACATTGTTTGTTTCTTGTGCAGGTATAGGAAAAGTCATGTTGTTGATCATTTCATGAAGATAAAAGCATGTGAAGTAAAATAGGCTCCCACAAGGGTAGAGCTCGACATGCTGCCATTTAAACTTACAAGTGGTCTGAGTAAAAAAATACAATTATCATGCTCGTCTGAGCCATTCATGAAGGAGTAAAACAAAATTTCAGTCATCAAAGCAATTAAGTTTATTATTCACTCATAACAATCAGGTCTGAGTAGCGAGGCGAAAGCTACAAGTGGACAATGAACTTAATGGATTCAATTCAACTTAAATGCATTAATTTCATACTGGAAAGTTTTAAATATTGCCATATTAATTGCATTTTGCTGCTATAGTATTTTAGTCATCTTTATACATGTTGTCCAGGATATTTTTTTCTGGTACAGCATTTGTTTCATGCTCATAATGTGATAGTGAACAGGCATACATAATGCCTTGTTTGAAAATAATAACTACAGCTGAAGCAAATGGAGCAACTACAGGTTGTCATGAGCAACCGTTTCTATTTCAAAGTATGCTAGGAAATGTAAGTTTCACATCATCATATTGTTGTTTGGAGGACAAAAGGTCTATCTGGTAAATGTGACCAAGTGAATGTGAGCAACATCATAGTGACATTAAAGTAACTTACAGGAAGCCACTGGAACTATAATGACTGGATGCAAATGTTGCATTAGATGGAGTAGATGCATCAATTTAAAATGTTTTGAAGGAGAACAAGTGCTTGGAGTAGCCAAATCTTAATAGGAACATAAAAATGCATGAAGAGTGCCAAAGATGGGACATTGGAAATTGTCAAAGTAGGTTATTTGAATACATAATACAATTTTGAGTGTGTTCATAGGCAGTGTAAAGGTATTTTGCATTTTTGAAGTATCCAAGTACATAAAGCAAAGACAATTTTTGATAAGCAACAGTAGGGTTTGAATCATTTTAAGCTTTATTGTGTTGTGCCATTAGACAAACACTGAAAAGATTTTAAGTGTTATTTTTTGAGTAAAGAAAATCCGCTTTCTGAGAACAAAAAAAGGAATGTCACAGCCTTACAGAGTAAAAAAATGAAGAGCATTTTTTCTTTTAAAAGAACAGAACACCCATATGGGATTTTGATTTCAAATACAGTTTTCTTTTCAAAATATTGAGTACCCATGTTGGGTTTTCAATAGAAAATACATAAATAAGTGAATTTCTTTCAAAATAAAGAATACCCACATGGGGGTTTCGATTCAAAATGCAGATTCTTCATTATTTTCAACTTACCCATGTCGGGGTTTTTGTTAAGAAATGCAAAATACATACAATGCCATCATGGGTCAAGCCCAATGCATAGAGATACAAAAGAAATTGCAGGAAAATGTAATAAGAGTTCTTGAGAGCATCATTTTTTCATACTTTGGAAAATACACACTACAATCGAATACCCAGTTTGAGCATGAGTGGTCGCGGCCTGGAGGAGGAGTTTGAGTCATAAATTTCACTGAAAATAGAAAACCTTTTGTAGTTTCGTCAAAACTTCAATATCTGAAGCAAACAATGATTTTAATGCAAGTAATTCTTTGTAAAAGTTTATTATCAAGAGCATCATGGCACGGCATGCACAATGGGTCTGCATTTGTTTAGTGGAAAGAAATCTTTCTTTTGCAGAGATAAGCTTTAAGAGCTTGTGTTTGACAAGAAAAATGAAAGAGGAGATAAAACTCACCATGGTACACCTGTAGGAGACCAAGCAATGGTGGCCAAGCTCTCACAGAGCTTCCAAAGCAAGCTCGAGTTCACTCAATGGTGCCTCATAAAGAAGAGAGAAAATAGGAAATAAACATAGAGAGACCAAAATATATCAAAAGTCATCATATTACAGTCAAAGGTCGTGGCCTTTAAGCCAAAAATATTTTGAAATGGTGCAAAAGAAGCCATGAAATGGCTTAAGAAAATAATTACCATGCATTTTGAAGGGAGATCTATCCACAGAGAGGTCGATAGCCCGAGTTTCCAAGCTCCAAGCTCAAACCCTAACCTCCTTCATGGCGGCGGCATACAAACAGCATTCTCCCCAAAGTCTTCATTTTGAAAATGGTGTGAAATATTAGGGATTTTCTTTGTTTTGTTATTAGGGTTTTCACCCTAATTCGACTTAGAAGACTTTTACAAAAAAAAAAATTAATCCCTTAAGTCGTGGTGGTCCTTTACTTTGTCTAGGTCGACCATGTTCCAAAGCTCCAATGGATGTCATTTGCCTAAGTTTGAGATAGGCATTTATTTAATTTTGTTAGGTTTTTAGAAGCCTTAGGGTTTTGATTATTATTAATGCCTTGTCTTGGTAAAAATAAAAATATTCATGGATACAACTTAGGCTTTATTTTCATTAATTTTGTAGAAATCAATTAATATCCAGAAATAAATATTGTTCCTTATATTTTTATGATTTTTTATGAGAAAAATCAAATTTGTAATGGAGAGATAAGTTTATTATTTTTGCAAAGATTTCCAAAATCTTAATTGCAAAAATAAATCAAATTGGAGAAAAGAATAAAACTACATGTTTTGTAAAGTAGAAGATAAAACAGTATCCTATAAATTGTTTTATTCTTTCTTGCTATTTTTAGCAGTTTGTAAGGCAAAAAGAATTGACTTTTCCTTGGTCAGATTTGAGCTGCATGGAGAGGAGATGAGGTGTTTTTTTTGCTTTTAAAGAAAAGCAGACCTATTTTTGGGTGCTTTTCAGCATGCACATGCAAAGAGTGAGATTTTTCCATTTCAGTTACGAATTTTGGGGTAGTTTTAGATGCTTTTCCTTGAGCTTTCTTCTTGAGCTTGGATTAGGGTTTTGTGATATATCTTGAAGAAAAACTTAGGGTTTTTCTTAGTTCATATTCATTGTTTCTTCCTCTCATGTTGAGCAGAGATTTTTGTAAGCAGAAATTGGTACTCAGACTTTTGATACTCCTTTAGTTGAATAAAGCAGCATTCCTATTTCTCAATTTTTGTGTCATTTGCAATTATAGTTTGATGTTATATTGTGATTTTTGTTTACATATTCTTTGTTATGTCCTAAAATTGCAGTTCTTGATGCAGAAAGTTCATAAAATATAGGTTGCATGTTGTGTTTAAGCCAGAATCTTCATGCAAATCAATTATGTGTTGAGTGTTCATGAGGGATTGTGAAGTACTCTTGTTTTCTAAGAGTTGTTTGTGGGTAAAAAACCAAAGTCATCATTAAGTCATCATTCAGTTCTGAAAGTCACTTTAAGTCATAGTTTTCATTTCAGTTATCTTTCTAACTCTTTCCCTCAGAGAATCATTTAGAGTAGGATTTATCATTCAGAGAACCAGCTCACTCTAGAGATTCCTTCTTCATTTAGATCACCCACATCTAAAGAAGGTTTACATGTGTCAACAGATAGTTAAGTTTTATGCAAATTTAACATAGGGTGTATATTTGATTGATAACACTTGCTGGCTTGAACCTCTCTTAAAGACTTGGCATTTTTCCCTTTGGTGGCCTTCTTTGTCGGACTATCACCGAAATCTAGAACTTTTGAAACCCAAGTCTTAGGGTTCCAAAAGTTCCTAACTTGGCGTCAATGAGCTTCCCTTTGTTATCGGCATGTCGCAGGTTTCAGGAAGTTCCTAACCTCCGATGGAGGTTGTGAAGTTTGGGTTTTTCCTGACTTGGTGACATAGAGATCAGCATGACGTGGGTTTTGAGAATTTCATAACCTCTGATATTGAGGTTGTGAAGTTTGGTTATTCAACAACATAGTGACTTGACCGATGGATGGTAGGATCGGTCTATGTGGAAGGTGATGTCAGTTGTATGGCAGTGACATGGATGTCATGTGAATGTTGGGGACCACATGGGTCGAGCTGATAAGTTATATAGAGGATATCAATGGGACTTTCTTTTATCGGTGGGAGACGAATTAGTGTCCCTCTGATATGGCGATGGTTGAATTGGTGAACCTGAATGGTAAGATAGTCAAAAGCGATGGATGATTGATGTGTCGACATATGGCACAAATTCATTCATTGATTCTACATCATTGTTTTGAATCAATAATCATTGGACGAAAAGTTGTATTTCCTGATAGCAATATATTTGCATTAAATGCATGATCTGACTCGGGGGTTGACAGAGAGAAAATATGGTAATATTCTTTGTAACTAAATTAATTGTTGGGTGGCTTGATGCATGTTGGATGGTGGTGTGTGTGGCCCGAGATGAAGGAAGCTTTTCAGTGAAGATAGTGAAATTAATTAAAACCTAACAGTGGTTGGGTGGTTCAAAAAGGTATGCTCTTCTTGCATTGTAACAGAGTGAGAACGACGGTAATCAGTACCTCAGTGTGAGATCGATCAAGGGATTGTATTGTTACTGTGAGTTAACATCTGAGATCGAAGTTTGTAACTATGTATGTAATTTATTTACTGTAATACAAAGTGACTTTAATTAGTGTGTGGGTTTTTCTCCCGTAAGGGTTTTTCCACGTAAATATGGTGTTATCTCTATGTGTGATAATTTGTCTATTCTTTTGCTCTATGAATGTGTATCTCAATGAATGTAACTTGTTAAATGAAAGTTTTTTCTACACTTCTTTCTTGAGGATTTTCCATTCGGAAGGCGTTTCTACACCACTGCTTTCCTTACATATATACAAACATATATACATATATATATGTATATATATATGTATGTATATATATATGTATGTATATATATGTATGTATATATGTATATATATATGTATATATATATGTATGTATATATATATGTATGTATATATATATGTATGTATATATGTATGTATATATATACATATGTGTGTATATATACCTATATATAGGTATATATACACACACATATGTATATATGTATATATGTATGTGTACACATATGTATATATACACATATGTATATATACACATATGTATATATACACATATGTATGTATGGTGTCATCCCTATATCCTCCCACCCCTCGGGTGGGGTCCGCCTTGGATAGTAGGGTTTGGGCCAACTATAGTTCCCAAGGCAAATAGGGTGGTGAGGTTGGTGGGGGGAGATAGGCTAGCCATTTGTCACATTCTTGATTCCTTGTCGCATGGTTTCTTGGTGCTTCCTAATCTAGTTCTGGAACTGGACCTCCGAAAAGGTTATAAATCTTTCTATACATATATATACTCTGTCTATATATATATATATCTACTCCTTTCCTCTCTATATATATACTCTCTCCTCCTCTCCTTATATATATATATATATAAATATATATATATATATATATATATATATATGTGTGTCTCTTCCTCTCTCTCTCTCTCTCCTGTATATATATGTACTCTCTCTCTCTATTTATATATATATATATATGTATATATATATATATATATATTATATATATATATATTTGTATGTATATATATGTGTATATATATATATGTATATATATATATGTATATATATATATATATATATATATATATGTATATATATATATATATGTATACATATACCTATACATACATATATATATATATATATGTATATATGTGTATACATATATATATATATATATATATGTTTATATATTTATGTATATATATGTATGTATATATGTGTGTGTGTGTGTATACACACACACACATATATATACATATATATATGTATACATACATACATACATACATATATATATATACATTATCAAGGGTCACGCATATCATTTTATGTAGCTTTGTATATTCTAAAATATATACTAGTTCTTTCTTGGGATTTTTTCATAAAAAAAAAGTTTATTCCCTCCAACATGGGAAGAATAGTAGATAAATTTAAAAGTGCCTTTATATCACTTAACCCAATTAATAGGTCAAGATCTTTTTCTATTATGAGGTAATGTTCATATATTACTCCATCAAGGATTGATATTTAAAGAAAAACTCTTAACATTGGCCCATGCAAGGATATTCATCTAGCATTAACATCATCAAGAAGCTCACTTCTTGTGATTAGTCCTTCAACAAAATGTTAAAATTGTAAAACTCATTTGGGACTTCAACAAAAGTATGAGCGGAGCTCACAAACTAAATCTTCAAATTTCGATATTACAAAAACTTTCTCACAATTTTTAATGATGAATTCACTTTGTAAGTTTTTTTGTGAATGGAAATCATGTATGGTTAAGAAGGTAATTGTAACGTAACGCAAAGATCTTTCCTATGATATTATATTATTGAAGCTTTGTCTACCTCTACACATGCCAACTTTTTGGCAATTGTATAATCATTCATATCTCTAATTTCATTCAAAAATGTATTAACTAGTTCACATATTGTATGCATTGTTATATTCTCCTTCATTTTATGAACAAAGAGTAGAAGAGGTTGGAATAAATGTTTTTTATGGTAAACACAATCATACACACCTAAGAAGTATTATCTACTATATAACTTCATCTAATGATAATGTAATAAAAATTGATTGTTTTATTTTTTCTTGTACATACTATTTTTCTACCTCAACAAGATAACTTGCCCATTCCTATGCACTATTTATTAATCAATGTTTGTTAGAAAAGTTAGAAATGTAGGTATAAAATTCAATAAAATATATTTTATGTAGTCAATAATAGGATGCCCTCTAGTATAAGTATGAAAAATAACACTCAACTAAGTGTTTTTTTCCATTTGTGATGTTCCTATCATATTTCCAAATTGAGCTTCAACTATACCCTCACATGTAGCAACCTTCACCTTTTTAAAACATGCTCATAAAATTCCATGACCCACTTAACATGAAAGAACTCTTCCTCATCACAACTTTTTCCTTTTCATATATAAATCCTTTTTATAAACTTTGTCAACATGTTTTTCTATTGTGTCAAATTTTAGTTGCAACTTCTTGTTTCTACTATATTTCCAACTGTAAATCTCACACCTACATTATATGGGAGGTTTATCTTTATTTTAATTCTCCACCACTTCGATGAATGAGTACTTTGATAGCCAATCAATCTAAAAATTCCTTAAGATATCCAAAAAAAATTATTGTACTTACATGAATTCACATTTGGTGAATCCTACGTGATTGAAAAACCAAAGTAAAAATTTGGTGAATCTTATGTAATTGTAAAATGGTTGATATAAAAGGGGTGATTTAGACCATGATCTAAAATATGTGTTATGATTTTAAGGTGATTATGGCCATACAGATAGGATGGATTTATAATGGTATCAAAAAAATTGGTCATGATAAATGGTAAAATTTTAATGTTATTAATGAATATGATGGTAAATTTAAACATGTCTCCAAAATT